>QOCX01002041.1:0-25528 GCA_005959815.1 Sarcophaga bullata | reverse complement strand
TTGAAATGTTGCCATAATAATTGTCACAAATTGAACTCATGTCATGATTTGCAAGCCAGTTGTCATGCAATAATCGACTGACAGGTGCAAAATATACTTTTGAAACTTCAATTTGGTTTATTATGCTCAATTGTCGTCGGATACTCAATACCCTTACATTGAACAACCGAATGACTGCCATGAAATCTAATTAAAAACGCTTTTCACAAAATATTTCTCATTTTCATTTCGTTTCAAGACTCATGATGGAGTTGATTTAATTGGTTTCAAAGGTTTAATAGGTGGATACCTTACTTTTGGTTGGTACTATAAATTGTAGTAAATTTTTATTCTTTACAATTTGATCTCTTTGTACTCAATGGAGACAATAATCTGTTAGTGACGTTTGTCAACGATGCATTGTAAAATACTTCATCACTTTATTTTCTATAAGAAACTCAGCTAGGAATTGGAGTGGAGTAGTCACAGAATATTTGCGGAATTTGAATTGGTTTTGAAATGTTTTTCTTTTCTTAACCCTAAAACAGTATTCATAATAAAGTCTGTTGCGATGATCTTAAATTCTCCCATTCAGTATTATTCATTCGTTCATATGTTGCTCATTATTTCCACGCTGCAGATTTCTAGCAAAAACTCTGAGAATAAATAAAATTGCCATGAAAAGTTTCTCAAAAAATCTATCATTAGGAATCGACTTTAAACTAAAGCTAACACACTCAACATAAGTAGTGTGAGAAGTTAGATCGTAATCCTGACTGAAGGGTTTTAATGACCAATTCTGAATATATGATTTGGTGCCGTCAATTTTTCACTTTTAATTCACGTAACACTTCTACTTCTTAGGGTATTCAACTTTCTCTAACTGGTTGATAGCTGTTTTGAGATGAATGCCTAATAACTCTGGCACGTCCATGTTTCAAAACGAGTATTATAAGACATCACGGCTGAACAAATTATTACCTCACGCAGATACTGTCTAGTCATGGATTGTTCCGACAATAATAGCGCCAATACAAGCTAGTGGATAATCTCTTGTGTCTAAACCATCCGAAACAGCGGATCAAATAACTCTCTAGTGCTACAGATCTGCCGAAAAATGTTTTTCATAAGAGGAGGTTTTGCATTGCAAAGCAACCGTTGAAATTACTGAGATGCGGCTATCGGGAGACATTTGGCAGTCTGGCCAACTCGTGCAGACTTGTCATGAGTGTGGGAAAATGTTGGGCTTAAACAACAGGAGCTACAACGATATTGATGTTTAAGGGTAACAATAGTAGCATAGCGACATCTGAGCCTTTACGAACATGACTTTTGAACACAGCGCTCAGGACGAGCGTAGTATTTTGGGTATTCGGATGGTTGTAGGAAAAAGAGTGGTAGTCTACGAGTGTCGTTGTTGTACGTTTAATTCTTAAATGAGGCTCTGATTTGCTACACTTTCTATGTCTTGTTAATGATTGTTAAAACAGATTGTGATTATGGTATATAAACACAGGGCAATAAAAAAAAATCAAGACTAACTACCTTACTGCCTGACTCCCTTCTCCTATAGTTCACTTTCTGGTATTCCAGCACAATGTGAGCTGCAACTGAGTTTTGGTTTCAGTTAAGAAAAAGGAAAAATCTTTAATAGGTGATCTAATATCGAGATATGGGGCTGATATTAGAAAGTTAAAGGAATGTTTTCAACTATTTTACACGGCGATAAAAGAAATAGGAGAAGGTGACGATTCCATAACTTCTATGCTATTTTCTGAAGTTGATTTAAGGAAGTAGCATTAAACTAAATCGAGCAGCTGCTATAAAGTTGGTTCAAACAGGTTGTAAGTATTAGGATGTGACTGTGTTCAGTGGCTGGAATATTTTATAACTTTTTTGATTTTTTCCTTTGAGTAATTAGTGCCTACTTAACGCTTCATAAAAATACTCAATTTAGTTAAAAATTTAAAGGAAGCTTTAAATAAGGAGAACAAGAACAGATTTTTCGAAATCATCATTATCGAAGGGCTTATGTAAGTGCACTCATACATATGCAGTACATTCAATATGTTGTAACAATGCACTTTAAGAGTGCACAACAAAAGTCGTTGTTGATGAAATAAAATTTCATTTTCGTTGGCGGAGTTTTGTTGGTTCCAACAAGGTTTTGGCAAGATTGCCATTTTTTCGGGATTTATTTTATTCACCATGAATTAAGTTAATTAAAATGGCTTTTAACATTTGCCAATCCAGTGCAATGTAACGTAATGCAATGCAATCCAATATTCAATGCACACGAGTCTTGTATGAGTTTATGATCAAATTTATTATTGGAGTCTTATGATCGAATATTTCTGATTAAAATGGGTAGTTAATCTAGATTGATATTGTTGACACATATACATACATACACAAAGTCAAAATCAAAATTAAAATTAAAAAATAAAATAAAAAATAATAATTTTTACAGATAAAATAGATGCTTAAAGATAAATTTAATTTAAAACCAGTTTTAAAATGTAAAAACAAAAAACCAAAACATTCGCTTGTAATGAATTTAATGTTGAAGAAAGCTAAGCAGTATTTACTGTGTGAGAACATCTTTGACATACTCTGGCTATCTTTTAATGAAATCTTTCTCTTTCGGTGTCAAATATTTTCCAACACTTGCAAAAGGTCTTACAAATGACCTCTTTCTACCACATCGGACATGTTAATGCCAAAAACAACAAAAAAATAAATGGAAATTTGCAGTGTTCAACTCAATGTTGCTGCAACAAATAACCAAGCAAAAGTTGAAAAAAATGCTAACACTTGTAGCCTCTGTTCCTACGGTTGTATAGGCACCTACAACAGGCCACAAAATAACAACAGCAAGCAAAAACATTGAATTGCCACCACAGTCAACGTAACCACATTTTCACTTTGATTAAAGCCAATTCCAAAGATACACACATACCCATACAGCATACACGACATACACATACAAAATTATGAACGAGCCCATTGGCATGTTGCATGTCTCTCGCGTGCTCATAAAGCAGTCACGGTGGCCGCGTCACTCAACTGCCTGGCCAGGCAGGCACACAGAAGATTGGTTAGAAGTGAGCGTCACTATGACTGGGACGAAGAGGCATTATTAAACGTTATTTACGAACGTGTGATGATCACCACACAATGCAGGCGATTGAAGAAATTAAAACAAACCAAGCCAGCCAGCAGCCCAGACCCAGCCAATCCACTGTTGGGCTGTTGAGAGTAGTGGTCGGTGGTACTTTAGTGGCTATGAGACCGACGCTGCAAAAGAGAATAACGCGTAAGAAGAGTACGATTACCGTGTGGAATGGGAGAAACACACAATAAGTAAATAAAATATTGATCGGGTCAAAAACACATAGCCACGGCATGGCAAGCAAGTTGCTCATCTGTCAACCACAATTCTGTATGTGAGTTTGTTGTGTGTAAATTTTAAATATTCGGTAAATGAGAAAGAAAAAAGACAAATGCAACTCGCATTGAGATTGCATGTGTTTTCAATGAAGAACAAAAAAAAAAAAAAAACGCCAAACAATAGTAATATTGGGTCGGGGTAAAAAAAAAATTCAGGAGAATGTTTTGAAAACAAATTTTGTTTTTTTTACGATCCAAAAGAGGCCGGATTATTATTCGATTATTCGATATTCGATTATTCAACAGAAACAAAATTTCACAATGGAGATACAGACCTCAGTTTCTGTACATCATAAACATTTCATGTGACAATGCTAGAGTAGCAAAGGGCATAACGATAAGATTACAGTCTCACCATAATGCCATAAGTATATTGCATATATAAAACCAGTTTCCAGAGAAGTAGAGGAAGTGCCAATCGCACTGCAAGACATTGGGTTTGGATGTATATACGTTAGCCGCGTGAGAATTGCCTTCGCTCAAATGGACAATTTTTTTATCATTGACATTGTCATTCAATCACGAACGAGCTTCAGTACTAAACACAAATCTTTGAAGAAACACTCAGCTTCAACCATATCGCTATACCTAGGACTGTCTAATAATCAGTTAGTTTTCCATACACTCAATACTGCATGAAGTAGAGCCGAATCATCCAGATTTTAGATTGGACTACATGATACCGGAGGCTGTTTTCGCACAAACATACAAGACTCTCAGTCCTACACGGGAAAAATGGCTTTCTGAATCTGACATGGACGATATAACGACTTTCATCGCTGGTTTAAAAATGGAATGTGGAACTGGATCTTTGTGTCTATTCTGATAAACTGGCACTGAACCGGTCATACAGATTACATAACGGGGCCAGCATATTTCAGGCGGATATTTTTGCTATTGAACAAACTGGAAGCATGATTAAAACCGGGTACATGCCCCCTTCAAACTTGATCACATGTGTGAGCTGTCAAGCAGCAACAAAAGCGCCGAGATCCTATCATATCGAAAAGCATCAAAAAGCATCAGGAGTTGCATGGACTCTATACACCGTATACGTCGACAAAATACCAGCCTACTCTGGGTTCCCGGCAAGTGTGGCTTAAAGGGGAATGAAAGGGTAGACGAACTGGCACGGAAGGGATCGGAGATGTCTGAGGAGGATACGATACATTCCTTCTATATATCTCTCTACAGGAACACTTTTCCAAATTGGAGAAAGCAGCATGGAAATAAACAAACCGAAACTGCTATATCCAGCACCGGGCAGAAGGAAAAAACCGGGTACTTGAGTTCAACAAGAGAACGGTTTGGACTTTAACAGGAATTCCAACAGGATACTGCGATATTGGCAAACTTCGCTGACTAGAATTACTTCAGAATCTCCCATTAAACGGAATTGGTGCAACACCTTTCATGCGAGTGTCCTGCAATACAGAACAGACGTCATCGGTTTCTGGGTGACAGAGCATTAGAAGATCTGAGCATGAGTAACACAATGGGCCGTATGGCCACCGAGTGAACATGCCTGTGAACGTCAAGCTACCCGTTAACCTAACCTAATCTTTTATGGACTTATCTCGTCTCTAACTGATTAGTATGCTGGCATTGAACTTATCATTTGATTTGAACTGATCTGTAGCCAATTGTCAGAACTTTTACTTTTACCCCTACCCAATGAAAGTACTTGAATAATGTTGAGCACATTTAAGATCTCATGTGTTGCCGTCAGTATCTCTCCTACACAAGACACGTTCGTACTTACTTATGTACTACTGGCGATTGCAGATCGTAGACGCTTAAATATTTTTGTTGGCATTTGTTGTTATTATTGCTATTCCTGTTGTTGTTGTTGTTGTTGTGTTTGTACATATTAAAACTGTCAGTCAATTTCATTTTACCAGTTTTTCCAATACCATTGAAGGTGGATAAAGATTGTAAAGCTTCTGGCCTTTTTTTTTTGCGTTTTGTTTTGTTTGAAAGACATGCTGATGATGATTAAGAAGGTTTTTCTTGTTGTTGTTGTTGTTGTTGTTGCAATGTTATTCGACTGATGATCGAGTACAGGGAACGCAACATGCATTGTTATTGTTCTTGTTGCTATTTTAATATGAAGAAGAGACTCTATCAAAATAATGAAATGAAATGAAATGAAATGAAACGAAATGAAATAATTGTTGTCCGTTTTGTTTCCTTTTGTTTTCTGTCTATACCATCATGCATCATGCATGCATGCTGTTTGTCTTTTTTCAGTCCATATGCATACTTGTACACCGCACCGGAATGGTAGAGTCTGTGTACAACAGAGGATCAGCTACTTGGCTCGATTGGTTGGTTGGCTGGTTGGTTGGTTGGTTGGTTAGATGTTTGTTTGATTGCAGTACAGTGTGATGTGTTTATGGTTGTTGCACGAGTGTAAATGTGTATGTATATGTGTGTGTGGTACATGTCTGTACATGGGTTAAACAATTTTCGAATGCGTATCTTCTTTCCATTCATTGGCATTTTATCATTTCTTTTCACAATTTTCTTTTCTTTTTCTCTCTCTCTCTCTCTCTCTCTCTCTCTTCTTCTCTTGTATTTATTTGTTATTGATATGCTGTCGTAGTTGTTGTTGTTGTTGTTGGTGCTGCTGCTATTGCCCTGTGCTACCTGTGGATCTATAAGTCATAAATTAGCATTTGAGTAAATTGCTTAAATTCGTTATTGGAAATTAGGATCCAATGAGACTGATGTTTATGCGCGTTATTCATTCACATTTAACGTATATTACGTATCCATGAATGTATGTATGTATGTACGCGTATGTATATATATATATGAGAGCCATAGCTTATGTTATTGTTGTTGTTATTATTATGAACAGTGCTGATCAATATGATGTTGCAATGGAAGAACTGCGTGATACGCTTCATCATCGTCCATTATTATCATCAACCACATCTCTTTAACGTACAGCAAGTAAGTAAATAAGTAAGTAAGTGGTGTGTGTGTGTGTGTGTGTGTATCCAGTAGGTATTAAACGTATAAAATACATCAACAATTTGAAATATTTCAAGTTTCTTTCTTTTTCATTCTTTTTTTTTCCTTCTTTGCCAAGTTGCTGGGATCTCATCGTCATGCCTTTCGTCATCATCGTCTTAGTAGGGCCTAACCGCTCTTATTGGTATTTGAATTAAATTTTTTTCTTTCTTTCTTTATTTCGTTATTCTTTTCTTTTTTTTTTCTCATTTTCGTTTTCCATCCCTCGCTTCTATGTGTTTCTGTTAATGAATGTTGTTCAATTAATCGTTATTGATTGATTTTATTTTTATTGTCGATTTTCTTTTCGTTATTTTAAATCGATATACGCTACACACGCTGTGTTGGCGTTGTTAGAAGTTTTGTTGTGTTTGTTACAATTTTTAAATTGAGATTTCATATCAGAAACTCCGGGCCTACAGTGATGTAATTCAAAATTTTGAATGTGATCCAATTGGAAAAAATACCTTTCACATGTAACAGATGATAAGAACAATTTTAATAATTGGCCATTACAACGCATCAGTCAAGATTACGGCCTAGTTTCTTACACTTGTTCTAGAGTGGTTAGTATTCTATAGAGACTACGGTGTGGTTTAAAATTGGTAGACATCGTCTAACCATATGGCATACCGAATCTGGTATATCATACCACGGAGTCTGAATAACTTGTCAAAGCTTATCAAAACTTCCACAAGTTCTCGTTCGGATTTGCAGTTGGAAGCACGAATAGAAGTGGATAATATTTTTATTCGATATAAATTACCATGATATTTCGAAAGATATTATCGTAATTAGTGAATTCTAATACAGTGAAGTGGCCGTAATCTAGTAGGTAATGTGTTTGCTTATAAGACGTGAGGCCACTATTCAAGCCCCAGGTCTAAGGCGACTACCTCTAAACAGTAGAGACAAAGTCCATATACAAAGCAATACGTTTTCTGCAAAAAGTAACTGCGAGTGAGTTAAAAATAGTTTAGACACTGGGGCACTTGAGGAATCGGAATATTAATGCAAATTAGAGAAGGTATATAAACCAGATCTATCATAAGGCAACTTGAAGACAATATTGTGAAATTATGCTTTCTGGTTTAACACAAAACCCTAAAATTCTTTCTAACTTTTATCTCTTATCGTCAGAAAACATGCCGGGCACCACCATTACATGGAAAACTGTCATGAATGATGCACGTTAGTATGATCAACAGCTGTGTGATATAGAATTCTAGCTCACCATATATGCCAACCAGCTGTTCTCGGATATCACCTGCATGTAATATGTTTTCCTCCTTCTTAGACTGGCCTTTCAATAGGCCTGCTGCTTAAGCACACATGAGTCCTCCGAATTGTCAGTACCCAGTGGAACTGCAAATCTCATAGACGCAATGACAAGGAATTCTCAGTTCCAAAGAGGTCGCGATTCTATATATTGAGGATATCCGTCTTACTTGTGAAAAGAACGAGACTGATCACATACGGTAAGTACATTCGGGCCTCGATTCTCCGTAATGATCGTGACCAGAAGCATTACGGATAACCGATTTTCAGGGTTAATCGAATAACAAGATCTAACCACCCGCACTTCTCAAATTTCAAAATTAAATTGTAAATGCTTCTGACTCATCGTATGCACACAAGGGTATTCCCCGTTTTCATGTTCATTACATTGTATGCATGAATTTGAAGTTAATAAAAAAAATTCTGCCTTCACGGATAATAGGGGTAATCAGAGTTAATCGAAGCAAACAATATGAAAACATTGCAAACAAAAAACAATAGACTGACCTTTGGTCATTACGGTTAATCGAGGCCCATCTGTACATATGTATGTATACAGTATACATAGTATATGCATAATAAGTATATCAGTATTGCTTAGGCGTTAAATTGTGACACCCAATACAACCTAATGAGGAGTTTACACTTAAAGTTTACATTGATGGCTCAAGGATGAGTGATAGGATGGGTTGCGGTGTCTTTATTAAGGGCCCTCATGTTAAACATTCTTATAAGCTGCCTGGCAATTGCAGTGTTTTCCAAGCAGTTGTCATGGCAATTTTGATAGCAGCTGAATGCTTGGTGAGTGGCGGAATTTTGCCCGAAAATCTTCTGATTTACTCGTACAGCCAGGCTTCAATTAACGCACTAACGTACTAAAGTACGTCATTGTTCATGAATGCGGAAGATTTCCTAGAGAAATTTCGGAACATTCAAAGGAAGCTCTAAGTTCTGGGACACAGGAATATCGTTGAAAATTGCATTGCTGTTAAGCCGTCAGCTACGGAGCTGGCGATCTACGATATGTTACACGACATAGGTATTCCCTTTGCCTCAATTAATTTGGATATTGCCAACTCGTTTTACAATAAGGAAGCATAAGTTTACGCGCAACATAGCTAGACTCTACTGGACACGTATAGGCAAGAAAAGGACTGAGTCACCTCTTTCCTTAAATAGAGTGGCTATTAATAGCACAATGGCTATTCTTATGGGCCTCTGTCTTTTTGGTAGGTATAACGAACTAATAATTTCTGCAGGAGCTGTAGATCTCGGAAGAGACTATCTTTCAGCTCATGTGTTAATTCCCTGCTCTGGTCACGAACAGATTCAAAGACAGTTTTTTTTTACCAGTTGAGTAGATACTTATTGTAGAGTACTATTTAATCATGTAGATGTGTATGTATGTATAACTATCAAATAAAGAAAATAAATAAACAAATTAAACATTTCTCTCATTTGCTAATGTCCGATTGAACATCTGAGAGTCTGTTGTTGATCGTCGTTTGCTGTCCGTCTTTGAATCATCACACGCTGCCTATTGCCAGTGAGTGCAGCCGGTAGGTAAGTGTGAGAAAGTTATTTATGGAATGTCTTAAGGAGTCGTTTCTTAATTATTAATGTGATAATGAAGATGATGATGATAATCGTTGTTATGCTAACGAATATATTAAAAAAAACTAATCGTTTCTCAATTCGTTAGCAAAATACTGAAAATATTTTGCCATTGAAATTTGAAAATTTCTTATTATAATTCCACTGTGCCATGTGTGTTTATTAACATTTTTACAAAACATAACTCATAAGTCTTTTCGCTATGGAGGTCACCGTGTTTGTATTATTAATCAAGAGATTTATCTTTTTCTACTGGAAAAAAATTGAAAAAGTTTTCATTACTGCAACACACTATAATTAATTAAGATTATTAATAATGAAAATCAAAATAAAATATCGTTTCGCGCTAAAAAATTATTTGAAGCACAACAGCTTTTGTTGTACATTTTCAATTTACACATAATTTGTGTTGCCCACATACGGAAAATTTATTGTTTTCATACGTACAAACAAACATGATTTGAAGTTGAAATCTTGGTAGTGTTTACAGCATGATGCTGTGCAAAGTACTTATAGTTTGAGCATCTGTGTACCGTGTTTACCTCGTTTAAGTGCCAGACATAATGGACATGGGCAGACATATTGTTTCTATATCTCCACTACCATGAAATTGTGATCTTCGAGACGTCTAGAAACCCTCCTGCTATAGACTTGATATTTTCTTGTGCAAACAGTCGCAAGGAAGATTGGAAGTTGGATGAAAGTGAGATTATATTACCCAGTATTAGTTCATATCCATACTAACTTAATTGGCCATTAACAAATATTATAACGAAGGTTGGTTGATTGTGATGTAAGAGCTGAAATTAGCTGTCGTCTGTGGTTCATGCAGGACTTATAAGATGTCTTGCAGTTACCTTTGTCTAGTAGATAGTCTGTTGGCTTATTAGACGTAGGGACACGGCTCAAAACCCAGGCCAAACAAAACAAAATTTAGAAAAAATATTTCCTCGGTGACTTCCTCTCGGCAGATTTCTACCAAAAGCTCTGATCTGTCGTTCGGAGAACACTTTAAATTGTAGGTCTCGCCACTCGTGCATAATATTAACACACACAACATAATGGGTGGGCTATCTATGGGTTTAAACCATCGGTTATTTCGAATCTGGCAATACTTATGTTATTCGCTTCTGTCATTTTCATTTCAGTATTTGGGGCACCCATTACGAGTGACTGTTTGCTGCAGCTTGTGGAGCGAAGACATCATTATCCTAAATTCCTTTGAAAATTAAGGCGGAGCAACCATTACGGTCAATGGAGATACCTATCGCGCCATCAAAACCATTGTTTTTTTGTACCCACTCTTCATGGTATTGACGTGAACGATGTTTAGTTTCAACTGGATGATGCAACTTGCCACACATCTCATGCCACAATCGATTTATTGCGTTAAACGTCTGATGGCTGTTTAATTAGCCAAAATGGTGATGTCAATAGACCACCAAGAAGCTGTGTTTTGACACTGTTGGAATATTTTCTGCGAGCCCTCATCAAAGAAAAGCGTTATGTCGATAAGCCAGAGACAATTGAGGATTTGAAAGTCAACATTCGTGATGCCATTGCCGAGTTACGTCGTCATACACTCGAAGAAGTTTACCAAAATCGGTCCGATCGAATGAGATACTGTGAGGTCAGTCGCAGCAGCAATGTAAATGAAATCATATTCCATTTCTAACCGAAACAATTGCAAATCACAGCAAAAACATAAATTTTGTAAAAATTTTAAAACGATTTTGTTTTATTCCATTTTTAAATTTTGAACTTTTAAATCGCCCACCCAAATGAAGTTAATATACACAACGTAAGTGGTGTGATAAGTTGGCCGTAATCTTGACTTAGGGGTTGTAGCGACCAATTATGTACTTTTGTTCTCGTAAAGAGATGCCTAAGTACTACGACCATTCGATCTATTGTACTCCTCTCAAACTATTTAATGGAGAATCACTATTGTCGCCTTCAAACCTATTGTCTTACAAACTTCACGGTGCTAACAATGCATGTTGCTTACAATCATAAATTCCTCTCGTCGAATAAGCCAGCAAAATACCTACTAAACTATGGCGAATTCTCTTCAAGCGTATTGCGTGTTGTTTTAACAATGACAATAACTTCCTTAGCACTTGATATGTGTTCAAGTGTTTCTTCCAGGAATGCATTTATGGCTTCAAGAATGACATTCAATGATTCATTCTCATCGTTACAGAATCTGCATCTTGAACTCGTTATAAACCTCATTCCGAATAAGTATATCCTAAGGCTACAGCTCCCTGTCAAAAGATCGATTTCCACATACATACGTACATAGATAATTGGTCATAACAACCAACCCTCAGTCAGGATTACGATCCAGATTCTCATAATATTTCTGTTGTGTGTGTTACTTTAATACATGAATGGCGGGATCTACAATTAAAAGTCAATTCCGAACGACAGATTTTTGAGAAACTTTTTATGAAAATTTTTTAGTTACTCTCAGAGTTTTTGCCCGAAATCTGCTGAGAAGAAGCCGCTTCATATTTTCGTTTGTTGGAGATGTCTGACCGGGGGGTTTGAACCCTGGCTTCACGTCTAAGAAGCCGAGACACTGCGTACTAGATTACGGCGATCGATTACCAACCTGAGGTTATTCGTGTATTGTTTAATGCATCTCCTCTCATTGTATTTTCCTTACAAAAGTTTCGATTGCCTCAAAACCAGTAGGTTTGTAGAAGAGTATTTGCCTCTATTGATCTTATCTTTCGTTGAGCTCACCAAACATCCGGCACCATTCCACCAAATATCCGCTCTTACTCCATCAAACATCCGGTCCACTCTGCCAAGCATCCGCTCACACTCCGTCGGACATCTGGTCCCTCTTCATAGAAGGGTTCTGGCCCTATCAACGGCGTTAAAGATCCCCTCATTGCCAAGAATATTCTCAGCAATTTAGATCGAGCAGAGTGTAACCTTGCAACCGTTTTTGTTTCAGTTCCGTACTATCTTCGATAAAAGCTCAGAGCTCGAATGGCGGCCTTTCTATCACATAGTATTACTATATCCTGTCTTTTGCACTGCCTGTTCATACTGAATTAAGCACACCTTTCGATCGCATAGATATCCGTTTGAAAGACAAAAAGAAAAAAAAACTTTATCGGTAAACACTTGGACGCCGTCGCCATCGTTGTCAGCAATGATCAACACATTGTTGAGCAAGTGTCAATTAAAATGTTTCAAATAAAAGAGTTGATATTTTATAGACAACAATAATACTAACTTGTTGCAATAAGAACTGCAACAACAACAACAACAGCAACAGTAACAGCAATACATTAACTCACTATATTGGACATGGTTAAACAATCACGACACTCTCAATTCTTTCATACGAAATACAATTTGACACTCTGCAAAATGCGAAATAACTCGCTGAAATACCATGCCATCTGTCAAATTGTTGCATTCGTTTGTATTTACTACATACATATTGTATATGTATGTATGTATGTATGTATAGAATATAATATTTTTGTTATTGTTGTAAATTTTGTTTTTTAACAAAATACTTGCAACAATAGCAGAAATAGCAGCAGCAACATAACATAATAACAGAACAATGAAATGATTTTCGTTACGTTTTTCTTTTTCTTTTCTTGTTTTTCTGTTCATTTTTTCATTCATTGACTGCCGTTTTTTTGTTTTTTGTTTTTTTTTTGTTCTCTCTCGGTGATAATGTGTGACACATGTGAATGCGGAATGAATGAGTAAATGAAGGAAGGAGCGACCGCTTGAATTGTAAGTAAGCAAACAGTATGTAACATGTTGCATTGAAAATGTGTCTCATTGTTGCTGCTGTTGTTGCTGTTTCTATTATTCCTTTAACAGCCATAAGACAGACTCACGATTGTCGTTGTGTTTCTCGTCGCTGTCGCTGTCGTCATTGTCTCTGTCGTCGTTGTCGTCGTTGTCGTCGTTGTCGTCTGTCAAAGCATATGTGTGCCAATTGTCGTCTCACTTCTCAGCGTTTGCAACATGAACCCTACATTGTGTCGGAAACTGGCCCCTCCACTGGCCCCTTTCCGTTATTGCTTTTATGCCACAATGCTAAAAGTTTATGCCACATAATGTGTCAATGATAAAGAAGAAGAAGAAAGAAAAAAAACAACAGAAACGGCATTCAAATAATGAAAAAACAAAGTTTTTCTTATTGTTGCAATTGCTGTTGTTGAGCATTTATTTCATTCGGTTCCTGCATCATTTTTTCGGATGCCGTTGCATAAAACTATTCAGAATTGTTGTCGCTTTTTGTATGAGCTTTGCATGTAGCACGTTGTACTGTTCTGTTCTGTTCTGTTCTGCTGTATTGCATTGTCAATGCATTTCTGGAATGGTACACACTTGCATTTTGACCAAGTTAATGTTGGTTGTCGCTTTGCACACATTGTGTGTGCAACTGTTGACGACGATGATGTTCTTGGCAGAAGCTTAAAACTATTAATTCTTTCTTTTTGTGAATTAACTTTAGCGATTTGGTCATAATATCCCATGGTATTTACTGTCATGTGAACTCCATTATGATTTTTTCTTTATGCAGAGAATAAGTCGTAGAGCCCCTCTTCTGTTAGAGATATTTCCAATCACATCCTACATATTAAACGCAATTCAATCCTTCAAATATTTTTCAGCTTAAAACAAAATCAATTTCTACAGGATACCATGTACGAACAAGAGTTACTTCCAAATCTAAGATCCGGAACTTGGGAAAACTTCGATTCGTATTTGATTCCTTCTTGGGATACATCGTGTCTTTCAACTTGGATTTCCGATCTTTGAAAGTTGATATATTGAAGCTGAAGGTGCTGTCAAATTACTAGTCAAGGTGTTCTCAGAGTTCTTTTTTTTTTCTAGAAAAATCGTTTTCATCGATGATATTCATTTCTTGATGTACATGCGTTTCAGAAGTATCCAATGTGTCCCGAAAACGTCACTGCTTGTTGCTAATTTTAAGCATCATTTGGTTCATACATCATATTCAACGGCATGCACTGTAGGTCGGTGAGAAACAACTTCTTTTGGCCTGAATTGGATGATCTAAATATCAGCGACATGTCAACAGGTCGCGCTAGTGCCACTTTGCATATTCTGCACCAGGGTGTTGAAATCATAGTTGTATTATATGAAGTTCACGAGATCGTGCGAATTAACCACGTTGTGGAAAAGCTGCAAACCAGAGCGGTTCTCAAAGGCAATATAACCTGTGACATGGATTACATTCAGCCTGATTTATAGGTCAGAGTCATGTAAAATTGGGCATATTCACCCAAAAAAGCCACGGTCTTTCCAACGAAATCTCACACATACTTCGTTTTGTTTATATTTCAAGATAGGAAAATATGATAATGAAATCCTCTTTTTATGCAGCAATAAGTTATTGGCTTAAGCACTTTCGTAGCCCTCGAGGGGGAATATATGGCAGCGTATATTCAGCCCACAGACATTTGTACCGTTATAAAGGTCGATTGGCAAATGAAAAATGGATTAATAAACCCATTTGAGGAGAGAGTATACAAATCTGATCTGATATGGAACAAGTTTTGTGCTGCTTATATTCAGAGTTCATCTTTGGAACCACATAGCAGCTATGACCAGACGGTGAACTCTGAGTGAGGTTGCCCAAAGTCTGGGAATACCTTAGAAATGTAAAATAGGATTTTCCAGTTGAATAACGGTACTGTTATATTATATATGAGCTTTACATTCTAAAGCGACTACCAATTTAACGTATAAGTCGATTAGAACGTGTAGCTTGCAAGTAATAAAGAGTGCCATTCTTATTAAGACTTTACACTCGCTAATCCCGTTCTCACACTCACTGATTGCATACAGCAGAGCAAGATAAACTATATTATGGTTAGGCAAACGCTTGTGAAGTCGTCGTAGTGTGTTGGTTTATTAGACGTAAGGCCAAGGTTCAAAGCCATCAAAACGAAATTATGAGCAAATATTACTGCGGCGACCCGCTCTGGCAAAAACTCTGGGAGTAAATAAACGTTTCTCCAAAAAATCTGTCATTGGGAATTAACTTTAAATGGGAGATCCCGCCAGGCTCATGTACAAAATTAATACACTCGGCATAAATAGTGTGAAAAGCTAGCTCGTAATCCTGACTGAAGAGTTGTAGTGACTAATTATGTATGTAAACGGAACATAGTTTCAGTTGAGTCCTATCTCTATGTTCACAGCCTACCGTATATCAACTAGTGCGACGCAATTGGAAACAGGTTCCGTTTGACCATGAAAAATAAAAGTATTTGCATTGATTTTATTCGAAGGGCATCAGTCCAAGTCCTTCCATATGGGTTTAAGATAAAAAAAATGTAGGTTTCCGTAAAAAATAGCGCTCTTAACAATAAGAGAACGGCGAACGGAGATCACGATACCATCAGGAAGTAATAGACATGCTGAAAAAATATTCTCAATCTATCAAGACAAGAGACTTGATAGTCCCAATTGAACCACAATGGCTGAAAGTGGCAATGCATAGAGAAAATTTGTTAACTTAGCGGAAGCTATCGGCAAGGATGGCTCAAGTCTCAAGACCAAGATCGAATCTATTTTTGCGCGTGCGCTTATGCTTACGCGCAACAGTCTATAAGATCACCATACATACATAGAGATTACACTCTTTTAAATAATGGCAAGCGTAAGCTACAAAAGTTATCGACGTCATCGCTACCTTCAGAGTAACGCATTTTGTTCGTATGTTTTTTTTTGTTTTTGTTTTTGTTATTTTTTAAGTGTAAATAATAAATGTGCAACGTCAAAAATTATTGTTGTTATTATTGTTATATTGTAGTTGTTGTTGTTGTTACTGTTGTATATACAGAACGAACACCTTTGAAATGCAAAAATGTGGCACTCTTGCACCATGCATGAATACATGAATGAAAATTTGTTGAAGGTTGTGCCAATGTTTAATACGATTAAAGCGTTCCTGAGTGTTTAACACACGTTACTGTTTGCGGCCAATGTTGTCAAGGATATTTTAGAAGAAAATTTTGCAAATTAACTGTGATGACTTTAAGATGCAATTATGGATTACCAGACTATTTCGACTTGATTAGTAAAGCAAAAATGAGGAAATTATTAGACAAACCGCTTATATGGCATGGTTATTTAATTGACACATTAAAACGTAATCAAAACTTAAAAATTTTAAAATTTTTCTTCGTATGAAAACCAATTAAAACAAAAATTGATGAAATTAATCTAAAGAGCTTCAACCATCATCATCATAGTCATCGCCATATAAAATGAATTGAAAGCAAAGAGAAGAAGAAGAAGAAGAAGGAGAAAAAGAAGAAGAAGATGAAATTATTTTATAATTTATGTCTTCCGATGGCTGAACTTTACGATTGCTGAGGCCAGTAAGATGGTACATACGTACATATTTGTATGTATGTATGCATGTATGTATGTGATGTGTAAATGACTGACAGACACGCTCGATTTTAATGACACTTAAATGCATCTGATACTGAAGTCAATAAATCGACAATCAAGCGATCAATTGAAAATTTATTTTATTTCCATCATAATTATCGACTGAACGGGACGAGAGAAGATGCACAAAGTATTTACGAGCACAATTAAGTGTCTACGCATGATGACCATAATAATAATAACGCTGCGGCAATGCACTACGACAGATGCACTATGTTACATGCTACATGTATGACACACAACTACAAATACTCAGTAGGTATTTTATAAAAAATGAATTTCGAACGAAGGAAATTGAAATTTAATGCATTCCGATTGACAGAGTATCGATTAAAATTTGGGAACCTTTTTCGAAATGAGACTTCATAACGGAACAATTTTTTGGTTTCGTCAATATGTTAGATTGAATATTAATTTCGAAAATGAAAAGCAAGCTATCAACAGTGTCACGAGGCCATTTCCATGGCCTAAACAAAGCCAAACATTCAACCAATATTCTAATTCCTATGTTCACTGGTAAATTTTAATAAAATCCAATCATTTTTAAGTTGAATGGTTACCAGTGTTGTACCATTCTATTTTTTTTCCCCAACATGCATAATTGCATCGTATGGTATAATTTTAGCTCCACCTTCAACAGCAAACACCATAAAAGGTTCAGACATATCAATTAACATCACACATCATTCTCATCACTTGATCCAATACAACAATTAAAAAAATTTTCTTATAAGTTCTTGGCACGGAGCAATGACAGAAAGATCGTCGTAAGATCAGCTACAGTAACTAGAAAAATTAATGAAACTGAAACAAGGAAAACGATAAAATGGTCCTCATAAAGGGATGATCAGCAGTAGTTTATTTATTGATAGTCTGTTACCAGATCTTCCTCTTATTGTAATTCTTAATTTGATAACCTCCAAATCACTTTGTACAAGAAGATTCTTTGCATCTCTTTTTCTTCCCAATCGTGGAGCTTTCTCTCGACATAAGTTCCAAGTACTTCAATTTGACCAGGAATCCAGCAGATTCCGCTTTTTCAGGTCGTTCCATAAGAGCCAAGCGCTAGTATGGCGGAAAACCATGTCGATCGTATAGTCTTCTGATTGGAAGATATTTCGGAATATTTTAAATTGGGACCAAAAACTCTTTCTCCTGTTCTGAGATTCCCAATTCATTAGTTCAAACCAACTGAACAAATTCACTTTTCAACCAAAACCTTCTGTTCTAAGAGTTAGTGGATTAGGTCAGATTGAATTGGCCACCTCGCCAATGGACACAACTTATATGGGTCCTATAAGTTTCCTTTGTAACACGGATATTATATCTCTTAGCCATCCTTAGACTTCTATAAGAAGTCATTTTGATTAAAATTGGTTTTAATTTGCTTTTTTGTGATCTCTGTCGGGTGCGTGTGTCATTTTATAACTGCTAAGAGGTTCCTGAGATGGAATTTGGTCAGATTCAAACATCAGCTCCGACAAAACGAAAAATTAAAAATTATTTCTTGGACGGTTTTCTTTCAGCATTTTCCGTGTAAAAACTCAAAGTGTAAATAAAATCTATCGTTCGGGGTTGACTTTAAACGGCTTCAGTGTTATCTTTAATGGCTCGCTCTGCATTTACCAAACCTTATGAGTGTAACCGGCGAATGTCTTGCTATTTTCTCCAGAGACACTCTCCAGAAACACTCTCTTGAACAATCGTAAATGTGAAGCACACATTCCCCAGGAACCTAACGACTGCTTAGCTATTGTATATCACGATACAATATTCTCTGATGCCGGTAAACATACCATCAAACATTCAAAAACCATTTCAATCGTAAAAATGTAGGTTAACGAATTTCATTGTTGCCGACTGTCATTGGATGCCACTTTGAAATCTACACAACGGAAATAATTGAAATTTTGTTCTTGACCCATTGAATATTAGTGGTGCAAGAGAATGTAGAAGTTCTAGGTAGATAGGTAGTCCTAGGTTTTTTTATCTTACACGAAAGTTTTCTATGCCTACAATGTCCATTAAGTAGGCTACTTCATACGCATGGCTTAAATCGATATCGACTATAATTACCTAACCCGTCTCTATCTCTCATTTCGCTGAGTATATTGCGGTTCAGCTGCACAAATAATTCAAGCTGTCTATATGAACTGAAAGCTCCGACTATGGTTTTTTAAAATATTCAATTCGGAGGCTGAATTCCCTCCCTTACAGTATTCCCTAAGCTGTGCCCTCTTAAACAAATACGTTGCTTTATAATTGGTTCACTAATTTTAATTACTTAGTCTAGTTGCAAAATATTTTTCAATATTATAGAGTTTGCTGAAGCTGTATAAAGTACAGTTAAGATAGAAGTTGCTAACCGTTCCGTTCTGTTAAATTACAATGCACACGGATGAATCTCGTATTCACGACCATGTAATGTAATGCCACGGCAATGGGGAAGGGTGCATTTGTTATAATTCACATTGAATACTTTTTATGACGAATCTTATGTTAATTTATTTGGGCGATTTAATAAGGGTTTAAAAACATGATCGCATTAGGCAAAGATCAAGGCACCAAGTGCTGCTTAACAATTTCGCAATTGTAATTTTGCATTTTTGTAATTGTAAATCTAACCTCGAGCTAGTAAATCTTTTTTAAATTCTCTATTCAAAGCATTTTAATGCAGTAAAAGCACTAACCCGTTCATTACCGCATGTATTAGTAGAAACTAGCCTAAGTGCGCAGCATTTCGCATAGCCGCTTGCGTATGCGCTGCCTTTAAAATAACCGCGCGTATTCTACATATTCTGTTAGTTAGCCTACAACATGAAGCCAATGCTCGGCGGAAAGACACTAGACTTCAACTATGATATCAAGTCAGAAACAAATTGTTTTGATGACCTCGACAAATCTGTTTCTTTTCTTTGTAAGAAATAACAAAATTGGAGAAAAATTTTGTAGATTGTGTGTTGGACTCAAGTCGCCATAGTCTTGGAGGTTGTGTGCTGGCTAATTAGAACTGAGGCGACGGTTCAAACCTGAACAAATATCGCTAACAAAATGAAAAATATTTCTTCAACGACTATCTCTCAGCAGATTTCTGGCAAAAACTCAATTGCCTTTAACCTGTAGGTCCTGTCACACACTTTGAAGTCGCTGTATTCTAGTAGGTAGTGTGTTGGCTTATTAGACGAAAGGCCAGGGTTCGAATCCCCGGTCAAACATCAAAAACGAAATATGAAAAAATATTTCTCAGGCGACTTCCCCTTAACAGATTTCTTGCAAAAACTCTGTGAGTAAATAAATTTGTTATGAAAAGTATCTCAAAAATCTGTCGTTCGGAATAGGTCCTGCCACTCATGTATGAAATTAACGCACACAACATAAGTGCTGTACAAAGCTAGGTCGCAATCCTGGCTAGGGGGTTGTATTGACTAATTATGCTGCGCAGCACTTAATGACTCGAATGTGTTTATAGAGCCATACTACCGATTAAGCGTTCAACATGAAGTTCTTGACTTTTCCAACCGCAAATGAATTTATTTTGATACAAAATCCTATATTTAGAAAGGAATAAAAGCTGGACAAAACAATCTTGAACAATAAATAAATTTTTTAAAAAAAAACTTGTTAAATTTAAACAAAATAACTCACTTTGATTGCAATTTAAAACCATGTGACGGTAAGTTTAGTAAATTTTGCCTTAAAATTTTTATCATTTCAATGTATTGCTGTGTTCAAAAAAATATTTTATGTTCATAGCGGAAGAGGCCTAAACTATAGTCGGCAGTTTCTTTATTGCGTTTCAATTTAAATAACATCCGCTTCTAATGCATGATGACATGATTAATGCTAATTAAACTCAAAATTTAGCCTAAATAAGCTAAGCTATCTGATTGAAATTTGTTTGTTTAATTTGTTAATAATTATGACAGTAAAATCAGAGGCCATAAAATATTGAAAATTTAAAAAAATTATGCTTGCTTCAGTCTCTTCATATACGGACATGTTAATCAAAATAACTTGTGATCATATTTTGTATAAGAAACTAGAATAAGACGCCATTGATCTCAATCAGTTATGCTAGGGGAAAGAGCAGAAGATGTCAAGCGTTGGTTGCTGTAAGAGATAACGATTACCGATGATTGTGAATCGTCATCCATTAATTCAGTCATATTAAGTTGTTAATAAATATGTATACCTACCTACCTACCTACCTATCTATACATATGTACATATGTATGTACATTCATAACATTCATGTATGTAACAAACAACCTGTCTTTATTTTTTATTAAGAATTTACATCAAAACCAAAGTAGATGAACTAACCAAAATTTTTTTCTTTTCTTTTCTTTTCATTTTTCACAAAATATAAACAGGCATCGCCATTTAATTATTGCCAGGATTTTAATGGCCTCGACTCACAGCCATTGCCTCATGTGTGAAAGTGGTTGATGATGGAAATCTAAAAGAAAAGATTTTTTTTACGATTTTTAATGTATCATCACCATTAAAACTAAACCTTCATAGTTATTCTGGTTTTGTTTTTTTCTTTTCTTTTTTTTATTATGACCAGGTTTTATGACCATTTTTTAAGATTTGATTGCCTCAACGAAAATGTGTAACTGATGCTGTGTTTTTCGTACATCTCAAGAGACTTCAATTTTTTTTTTTTAACGAATTCTTATGAGAATTTCTTTATATTTGTTTAAATGATTTTTTATTGGTTAACAGCAATACTTAAATTATGCTGAAATAAATCGTCCATTTTTATTGATTTCGTTACCCAACAATTCGTTTTATTTGTTTTTCTCTCAAATAATAATAAAATTCCTTCTGTCATTTTTAAATTGATACATCAAACCAGGTTGTTTTTTCGTTTTTTGTTGAGTTTTAATTTTAATTTTGAGAATTTTTTATTACCTCTCTGGTTTTTTAAAGTGATATTTTACACAGGCACCCTACATTGTATTAAAGTAATCCATTCGTTATTGTTAAGATATGTGTATAACAAAAGGATCACAACGGACAATCATCAAAAATCTGTTCTTATCCACGTATTAGCCGTACAACAGATGTATTGAATAAGATCCAAAAGCATCCATTCGTCGTCGTTGGCAGCAATTAAACAACAAACGATCCACATTATTCAGCATTTTTCATCGTAGTCTTCATTTTAAGGTTTATAAGATCAAGCTGAACCAAGGATTAAAATCAGATGACCACGCATTACGTCCCTGAATCGTTACTTGAGCCATCGAAAATAAGAATTTTTTTTAAAAAAATAATCTTGACCAACAAAGTCCATTACCAGCTCAATGTCTTCATCAACAAGCAGAATTACAGCAAATTTAAGGTGAAGAGAAACCAAGAGTTATCCTAGAGCAACCATTACATACATAACATAACATAATTGGTCATTACAACACTTCAGTCAGGATTACGGCCTAACTTCTCACGCCACTTATGCTGTGTGTGTTTATTTTATACATGAGTGGCGGGACCTACAGCTTAAAGTCGACTCCGAACGACAGATTGTTTGAGAAACTTTTCATGGCAATTTTATTTTCTCACAGAATTTTTGCCAGAAATCTGCGGTGAAGAAGTCGCCTAAGAAATATTTCTTCAAATTTCTTTGTTGATGTCTGACCGGGCATTCGAACCGTGGCCTTTCGTCAACACACCACCTACTAGACTACGGAAATAGAAATACGATGAGAAGAATTGATGATTTGGACGTAGAGAATATCTAGTTTAAACACGAAGGTGTCAGTTGTCACACAGCAAGAGAAACAATGGATCTTTTGAAAGAAAAGTTTCAAAATCACATTGTTTCTCGTAAAGGAGGGAGTAAATTCGTCACCTAGATTAGTGATTTATAATCGAAAGTGTTCAAGAGCCAAAGTTATCGAGCAGATATCAAAGTTATCGAGCAGATATCAACGGCTAACAATAGTTTATTGAAAAATGTGATCTGCTAATATAATTACAAGGGTGTCATCAAATATCTTCAATTTTTATAAATTTACGCACACCATAACTAATTAATTGTCCTTTTCATCACAAACTTTGTACATTGGACTTAAAGAGATATCCATTCTTTAAAAATGTTCTTTGAGTCTCTAATCGCCATCCAGCTTGCATTCTAAGAGCGTGCTCGTTCCATTTGCGTGTTTTTATCTTTATCGATAAGGGTTTTTGGTCCATCTATAGCCAAATTGGATACACTTCATGGACAGATTTCCCCGATGATCTAGAGAAAACGGCATTTCACGAACACATTGCTTGGCAGACTTTCATCTTTAATACATTAATTCTTAGAACTGCTGCTTCCGCTGTTAACGTTAAGCTTTTTAAATTTGTTTCAATATCGTAAAAGCTATAGTCCAAGGGACATCCATTGCCTGAATAGTAGTGATCGTTTAGGCGATATTGCAAGCCTTATCCTCTTGCTGTTTTTCAAATAACTATATTTAGACTATGTTAAGTATGTTAGTAGTGGTAATAGAATACAGCCTTGTAGAACACTTACTCTATTTTCCACCATCCTACTCGGTAATTTTCCATGTTAAACTATGTACTATGTGTTCCGCTCCGTAAAGCGTACTAGTTTTCAAGAATTTTCCTTACATGCTGCAGTTTTGCAAAGACTTACGAAAATCTATAAAACTCAGGCTAGACGGAATCTAGCCTGTTCTTGCCTCAATGTAATGTCATGATCCGTTTGTAGTGGGTTTGTATCATTCTGAGCTTCGTACTGTTCTCTGAGTAGTACTTTCTCCATCATGCCCAGATCTACAAACTTTTTGCCACCCAAAAACCGATGACGTTTGTTCTGAACTGCAGGGCACTAGCATAAAAGGTGTTATAACATACCGTTTTATTTGGTGTTACCCTATCGGATATCATTTTGTCAATATCTGGGCATTCATTTTGTTAACCAGTCTGAGCAAATTAATATCGCGCCGGTTCTTAAGATCTGTGGGGTCACCCTTTTTGGGTATGGTTTTAACGACGCCTTCTACCAGTTCACTGAGCAAACATTTGTTTTGCCAACGTGTCCGGATTATAGGTAGTTTTATTTGAGCACTCGTGATTGGTTTGAACTTCAATAACACCGTAGGCAATACCAACAACTCTTGGAGACTTGTTCGTCTTAAGGAAGTTGATTGAGTTTGCGATTTCCAGTATACTTTAGTATTTTGGAAGAATGTGTAGCTTACCCCGATGCGTTTCACACAAGGGTCAAATCTTCTCTCATTTTAATTATCTCGCAAAAGCTTAGATTGTCTGAAACCAATCTGTATTTTCTTCCTATTTTTACTTTCTACAAATATTTTCTTCCTAATTCTTCTTCCTGTCGCACAGAAGGTTTGAGCTCCCCAAAGCCATACTGGATATCTTCTTCTGCAAATTACTGTCAGCTCATTGCTTTCTATTCCGCAATGACCTGTCATTCGGATAAGGATGATTGTAGCCTATCAGTCTATCAGAATCAGTTTGTCCAGAACGTCTCATACTAATTTCGAGCCGTCCTTATAGGAAATAAGTGTTCACATAGAGTCTAAAACATCGGGTAAAATTGCTATGTTCGATCTCAGAACACTCTCTTCAGTTGAACTGAGTCATATCACATGAAATATCAAAAGTTCCGGGAAGATATTCGAAGAGAGTTTATTTTATAATTTCCTTTAAGGTCGACCACTGCCAAATTAAAGTTTTACTCACTTGTTTAACAGTCGATATCTGTTCATAAAATTTATCTCTTTCTGCACAGAATTTCTTCCAGAATTAATATATCAACGTTGTTTTTATGATTTTTATGGATTTTTAAAGGTTCAACCACTTAAAATGGATTCTTTGGTCTTCTATTTGAACTCTCTACTCTACATTTTGCCTGCCTTTTCATCTTGTGTCTGTTTGAGTTGTTTCTGCCATCTTCATCCCATATACCCTCTCTTTCATCATGTTGTTATAAAATATTTTATGACTCTTCTCTCTGGTTTTTTTTTCATTTCTAAAATGTTTTGTGATGGTCATTATTTTATAGTTATTTCTCCTTCTCTTGTTCTTTTCTTGTTCTTTTCTTTTTTGTTTTTTAGTTGTTGTTTTTGTCATTTTGGATTTATACGTTTTGGATTCATTCGAATTTAATTTTTTTTTTTTTTGGTTTTTTTGTCAAGTTGTTGTCGCCTAGATTGTCGCCTGTGTCCGTGTTTAATGCAGTAAGCAACGCTGAGAATTGTATTGTTTTTCGTACTGCATGCAGCTTCTATTTCGTTTCATTCCTTCCTTTCAACTGCATTGGTTGCTTGTCATGGCCATTACTTGAACCCTTCAGTTAAGGCTGACTGACTGACTGACTGACTGACTGTCTACTTAAAGCAGCAACAAAGTGAGAGTGAGAGAGAGAGAAAAGGAGAGAGAACGTAGTAAATGGTCAATAAATTCATTTGATTTATATTATCGAAAGCGATTAAATTGTAACTTATTCGTCTTGTGCTCATTTTCAATTCAATCGTGTTCGATTTCAGTTCTTGCCTTCATTTTTTTTTTGTATTTTTTTTTATTTTTTTTTTATTTCTTTTCCTCTGATACTTTCAAGCTTTGCTTTGATTTACTTTTATTGATTGAATTTAAAGATTGAAGTTCCCTTTTTTTATTATTTTCCTATGCTTATTTTATGGTCTAGAAAATGTTGTCAAGTCTCTACATT
>QOCX01002040.1:0-16131 GCA_005959815.1 Sarcophaga bullata | reverse complement strand
CGTGTATGCTCACAACCTAATCCCTATACAAACACCAATTTAATTGGAAAATATTATGAATCGAAATTTTTGAGCTATTTTTAAGACCCCCGATATCGGAAATCTAATTTTTAATTTTTGAATTCCCAACTATGTCACTCTTCATAAATGTCATATTTCTTAGACTTTCTATGCTATAATTTTCATTTATTTTCTGTTTTTTTCTTTTTTTTTCAATTAAAAGTATTCGGTTTAAATTACGTTTTACACCTTCATAAAAAATGTAATCATTTTCTCATTCATTACATTGAGGCGATTCATTACAAGTACTCATATACTTTACTGCCCCTGTTTACCTCTTTCAAGTTATAAGAAAACAGAAAAAAGCAATTAAAGCTCAAACTGAAAAGGACGAATGATCGTGCAAGTAAAATAAAAGATAAATATTGGTTTATCTAGCAAAATTTTTAAAACAACTTTCTCGTCAATTCTTCAGACTTGTTGTTTGGATCTGTGCGCAAACGTAAGTGTCTGTTTTCTAAGTGATCG
Organism: Sarcophaga bullata; assembly: GCA_005959815.1. NCBI lineage: Eukaryota > Metazoa > Arthropoda > Insecta > Diptera > Sarcophagidae > Sarcophaga > Sarcophaga bullata. Next base: position 15,603 of record QOCX01002040.1, on the reverse strand, counting down.
TGTTGATGCTTTACCCTGTCTCCTACGACAGGTAACTATTGAACACAGCTTCATTGAGTGAAAACCAACATTAAGGCCCCTAGCGTAATGCGCGTCTTATGCTGTTCCTCCTCCTGAATCTCAGTTTGAGAGTAAAAGACTCTCAACCCCACCCCTACCGAAAAATGCTGACAAAGTTTGAGCTCATGACTGCACGTTCATGATGACAAGTAGAAGTAATGGTCCGTAAATTCCCAGGCTTGTGTAGAGGCAAGAAGGTCTATCGTAACCCACCACCAACAACTGAGCATTTGCTCAAACCCTGGTATGATAAATGTTTTTGGCATTTTTGTGGTGCTGACGTTCGTATGGCGTTGCAAAAGATTGCCAACAAAAGTGGAGGAAATTTTATTTCTTGTTGCATTTCCTTCAATAAAACCAAAAAAAAAACAGACAAAAAATTAAACGTATTGACATTTTGTATACAACAACAAAAAACATCATACGACTGTGTATTCGTTTGTTCATTCTGACAGTCAACTATTCAGAAATTCTACAATTAGTTTGTAGTCTGTATGCAGAACTTAGAAGACATATTTCTAACAAAATTCCGTACAATTTTTCTATACATCTAGGTTTGTGTGTATATTATGATCTGCTTGACAATTTCAATTCATTGTGGAAATATGTAAAATATTTAATATTTATGCAGTTGTTGATAGTATTACTTGCTTACGTTAAAAGTATATGCGAGATTCAATTTTATTTTTCTATTTTAATTTTTCGTTAAATTTGTTTTTGTTTTACATCATTTGTGTTGGTCAAGAATTGTGCTATCGCTTATAAATAAATAAAACTAATAATATTTAGGTTCATAATAAACTGTATGCTCATTGCATTAAACTATACAAAAAAGAATAGGTCAACTGGCAATTACTTGCTTAATTTCTTTGCTGTTATTCCTTTGCTGTTACTTTCAAATAATACTGCAGTTTGCATATCTCATTTTGGAATAAATCTCATTAAATTCTGCATAGTACTTGTTGGTCTACTCAATAACGCATTCTGTTTAAATAGAAACATTTTAATATACAAACTACACATACAAGGTAATAATTTAAACTGACTTTCAATATGTAGCATTCAGAGAATAAACTTGTTTAAAATACATAAAAGATGAATACGAATGTATAGAATATAAAATCAATGCAAAAGAATTCCATTCGACTAAACAAATGACAAGATAATTTGCGATATGGCTGGGGTATCTATGCATCAACGCAAACTGGCGAATTGAAAGGCGCTTTGAAGTATGAAAATATGTCTTTACCAATTGGTATGTGGCCAAACACATAATAATCGCATTCAATGTGAAATTCATTAAATAGGAAGCTTAATTACAATATTTAAATAATTAATACATTTTGTATACGTACATACATGTATGTACCATATGTTATAATAATTCTCGGCGACTATCATTACTATTAAGAGTTAATTATGCTATAATGATAGTTGGTTTATATCAGTTGGTTTTTTTTTGTTTCGATCAACGTCAGCTTGATGACGATGATGACGTAGGCTATGAAAATTATAACAAATCTTACGTGAAGAATAAGCTGCAACATTACAAGGAAGTTCTAAATGCAAACAACGTATGATAATTTCTAAATTTCATTTTTATAATTCACCAAAAAAAATATTTTTAATCTTTTAAAATAAACATCGTATACATTCACACACACATTATGATTATCACTTATATTTTAGAATTTCTAATCATTCAAATTTGTTTTTTTTTTATAGAATATATATTTTTCAGATCATCATATTTATTTATTGTTTTTACCATTCACTTGTATAAATAAATACGTATGAGGCTAATTCTTAATGATTAATAATAGCAAACAGTATAATAAATGAAAGAGAAACAAATAAAATTGAAAATTAAAAATATAACAATAACAAATTGATTTTAAATATTTCTTAAAATACTTTTAAAGAAAATAACGTCTACTTTATAATAAATTATAGAAATTTCATTCATTCATTCAATTTAAATAAATTATTTGAACGCAACAATTTATCCAAATTTGTTAATAATTCAATTAAGATTTGCTTTGGAATCGGCTAACAAATCATTTATCTCAATTTAATTCTTTATTCTTCAATTTAATATAAGTATACTGTTATGATTTATTGAAAATTGACTATTAAAGGAGGAGGGCAACAGTCAATTCCATTCGGAATTGTTAACATTTATGAACTCAAGAATGACGTGCTTAAAAATGCCAAAACGAATAAAACATCTTCAGTACCTAAATAACGTGCGGCCAAATATTCAAAAGAAAAGTAAAAATAAAAAAAAATCAGAACGTACAAACAATTTCTAACTAAACGATCTCAAAGATAAATCTAACGGAGATCTTGTGATTTTTTTTTTTTTTTTTGTTTTAATAAATTTAAAGCGAATATGTTAATAATTCGTCTGCTTAGAATTTTAATAAAACAAAAATGTTTTGTGTTTTGTATGTTTTGATAAGGAATATTTTTTAAAGAAATTAATTTTATTGCTGTGTATCTGTTTGTTATTGTATTTAAAGCTTTTAATGTGTTATGAATATTTAATTTTGTATTTTGAAATATATTTGAGTAGATTTCATAAATTATGCATAAAATTGACAAAAAGAGCTTTATCAACATAGAAATTAAAGAGATACCAACTGCAATTGCATTTTGCGAAAGCCTTACAGTTGCATCATTTTTATTGTAGTTAGAAATTGATCGACATTATTATATTAATCAAATTATATTACTTCAAATGCAAGAACTTTATAAAAATAATAATTTCAAATATTTTGAAAAGATGAATAATAATATCTTTTTAAAAATAGGGAGTGTAGCGAAAAATTCATTATTCTCGAAATAGCTGGCCATATATCTCATTGTAAAAAATGTCCACATATAAGGGCGCCCACCTAGTTAACGCCAAATTGCTACTTTTCATCTGGTTATCTCTTCTTTATTAAAAAAATAAAGCCACAGGTTCAATTTTGTTTTTTTTAACTATAAAGCAGTGTTGAAAAACATGATTTCTTTCGTGCTTGGCTACATTCGGTTCTTGAATAAGAATCATCAGGTTGATTGCACTTATAGTTAAACTTGTCAGTTAAACTTGGTAATTGCCAAATAATATTATTATATTTCTGCACGTTTCGTTAGAATTTATTTATAAACATACCTCGTAAAGTATTTTGTAATTGAAGAAATATAATTCTCATTCAAGACTACATTTAATATTCATTCGGCCTTTGCATATATTCAAACACATTTTGCCGGTGAACGTCGCCGTAGTCTAGCGTAGGGTAGTGGTCGTTGGCTTATTAGACAAAGGTCAGGTGTTCGATCCCCGGGTCAGACATCAAAAATGAAATATGAAAAAAATATTCTTCGGCGACTTCCTCTCAGCAGATTTCTGGCAAAAACTCTGAGAGTAATAAATTGCCATGAAAAGTTTTCTCAAAAAAATCTGTCGTTGCGAGTCGGACTTTAAAACTGCTAGGTCCCGCCACTCATGTATACAGATTAGCACACACAACATAAGTGGTGTGAGAAGCCTAGACCGTATCCTGACTTGAGGGTTGCTAAATGGCCATTAGTATGCAAACACATTTTATTCCTGATTTTATAGACCCCAAAAGCCTCTTCAACATTTAAATACGAATGTATAATTTATTACAAATTACATTTTTATAATCATGAGCTTTAATCCAAAACTTTTTCGAAAATCTTACATTCCTTGTTTCTCAGCACATGCATTGTTTGGAAGCAAATTTAGTGCGTTTTGTAAGAATATTTCAATATTCAATGACGGTTTAGAGTTTCTTGAAATAAATTCCCTTTTGTAAACTCATCTCAAATCGCTCCTCTTACAAAAACATGAGGTTCGATGATTTTCTCAATGTGCCATTTAGTGAAATATTATTTTGCAAAGTGCAACTGAAATTTAAGCAGATATTTATGAATAAACCCATCGGAATAATGGGATATCCAATGTGTATAAGACGATCAACATTTCGTGATCTAAAAGATTTCAAAATGAATAAACGACAAAATGGACTAAATGTAGCCCGAAAAGGGTAAAGTGAGGATTACTGACTAAGAGCTATTTACGTTATATTTAATGGGTTTAATCGAATAACCAACTTTAGTCTGATTCGAATTATTCGGATCTACATAGTTAAGCAATCAGCAACCAGCATAAGTCTTAAATTTTGGGTGTGTGGTTGTTCATAGATATACAAGTTTCTCTGAAAGCGGCATTACAGAATTACCTTAAACATGACAATAAAATATCGATTAAAATAATGCATATTTAGTGGAATTAGATAATTATGTAATTTGAATTATTCTTGAATATTTTTCAAACATAATTTTATAATCTTCCATAAAAATTGTTACAGAATATCCAGTAGCTATCCTTACTATAGTATATTAAAGTATAGAATATACAATATGGTGACATGACATTTTATGTTATTTTATTGTGTTTGCATTATTTTAACTCTGGCAACTCGAAATTTTTTGCTTTTGTTATACATGAGGAGATTGGAGTAAAAGATAAAAACGTAAAGATTTATTTGAATATTCTTCCCAACCTCAATTTATTTTAAAAATTTTCATTTTTGTTTCCTGAATGATCGCTAAAGAGGTGCGGTAATTCAAATTAGCGTGTCTTTTAAGAAGTATTGCGTAAATGCTTTAAGGCTAAAACTGTTTAAATATAATCCAAAATAGAAAACCACTATTTCTTTAGTGGCTTTCAATTGAAGTAAAACAAAAAGTCTGAAAACATGGGGAAGTCGACGACAACGGCAATAATGAAAATAAAGAAGAATTTAAAATAGAAGTGGAATAGGATCAAAATCATCAACTAACTGCTCGTAAATGAAACGTAACGAATTTATAAATGAAAGAAAAGTAGAAAAACTAGAAGAAATATTTAAGAATCGAAAACTATGCGTGTCTGGAAATTCTAATCAAAATTCTGTTTATTTCTTTATTTCTTAGACGTTGCTACGTAAGAGTCATTATAGTCTTAATAATTTTGAATTTCATTTAGCCATGGCACTGGAAATACATATATATATAGATGTAGTTGTAGTAGCAAGACGACAACAATAGCAACAAACGAAACAAAAAACAAACAAAAAAAAATAAAAGAATTAAAAAAAAAAAAAAAAATTGTTGTATGAAATGAAATGTGAATAGTGACAGGCCATAATACGTTCAATGACTTTGACTGTTGGTTGATTCAGTTCAGTTTATTTCGGTTTAGATGGTTTTTCTCCTTCTCTATTTCTGACTCTTTGTCTATCTATCTATCAGTCCATCTATTGGTTTGTCTCTCTCTCTGTATGGATTTTGTTTTCTTGTATTAACGGCTGGCTGTACGTTATACAAACGGTGCTATACGTCATACATGTTTGAATTTCATTTAACCATTTTACTTTTTTTTTATTATTAAATTATTTCATAAATAATAAAAAAAAACAACACAATGCAACACAAAGCAATACAACAACAATTACAACATAACAATGAAAATATTAAAAACCTACGACAATATTTTTTTTTGTTTTTTGTTTTTGTCATTTCTGGTGTCTTCATATTAAATAATCCAAGACAAAACTATAAATGAACGATAATAGAAAGAATAGACTATGCTAATATAATATTGGTAAAAAGAAAACTTTTTTCTTCTTTGTTCAAAAGATAATCTATAAAAAGAAAAAAATATTAATTTATTGATACGTTAATTATGTATGGATTTCGCTTTTCACTCGAAAATCTAAACTAAAGCCACCCAAAGCGACAAACAATAAACTTCCGGTTATTTTCGCTTTAATAATAACATTTAATACTTTCGATCGTTTTTCAATTAAATTTAATTTCTATGGATATTATTGGAACTTACCAGTTAATGTCATCCAGGGATATCGTGGTAGATCTGCAATGCTTTGGCCTGCTCCTCCAGTCGGCACAACGCCAGATGATGGCTGTGTACAGGCATTGCCTAATGAATCAACACCTATGGCACCGGCTGAGGCAGCTGAAGCAGCTGCCGCATGCTGATAGAATTGTGCAAAACTTGCCGATGCGGAGCCAGGTACGCTCATTGATTGATAGCTATTCATAACACTGTCTGAGTACCTGCTGAAAAATGAAAAAAGCATGAACAATAAACTAAAACATATAAAATGAATGAAACGAAATTATGACCTAACAAAAGTCATGTAAAATGTCAAGGCCGTTGTCAGCAACTAAAAACGGTTCTTAGCTACCATCGGTAAGATACTGAATATATGCAAATAAATTTTGCTTACTCAAGGTTAATAACATTATGAAATTATTTGTTATTGGTATTGTTTTGCTTAATGTGTTTGTGGTGATTTAGACCAGTTTGCGGTCAACTTAATATTGGTTCTGGTCAATTTGTTTAGCAAACATTGAAACTAATTTCAAATTACTACATCTGCATGCTGGTATTTTTATTTTTTATTATTATTTTTATAATCTGTTATATTTCTTTATATTCAAATACTTATTATCCTTGTTAATCTCCATTGAATAGAAATTCATTCAAAACTCTACATGTGTGCTCTACATTTTATATGACCTTTAACACACGCCCGCCGCAGGCACCAATTGGGAATACAATTTAAGTGTTTTAAATGATTGCTACATAATGCTCATAAATCTTAATAGCCTTAATAGTTTTTGGCCAAGCAATAATCACCTTTATGGTCGAGAACTTAATTTTCTCACATATTTTAAATAATTAAAGTAGAGCAATTCGATGTTTCTTTTTTAGCGATTCTCAGTCAATATATTTATTACGAATAGTACAATATTACAACAAATAACAATAGATTTAATTAAAATCAAATGAGGATTGATAAAGAATAATTTACAAAAGGCATTAAAATTAATTTTAACCGTTTATTTATAATTTACAATATCGTGGATTAGTTTTAATCCACTTATTATTCGATATTCCATAATACAATTTTTTTGATAATCATGAATCAAATAATTAATTGATGAAAAGAGCTTTTCTTATAACTTTTGAAAATAAAAAAAAAACGGCCCTTTCGATTTTATGAAAATTCAAATTAATGAAGTTCAACCATCACTTCACTGCAAAATTGTGAAAACTTGTAATAAAAAAAACATTCAAAGGTCAATGACAATATTCTTTTCAGTCATAATTATAAATATTTGAAATAATTATGACAAATCTTGGGCATAACATATCACCAAACCTTATTATTAATTTGAAATCGATTTTGCAGTTGAATGACAATGTTTTCGAATATTTTGATTTTAAACGTAATAATTCTATACAAAATCTTGAACTCGTTCTTGATATTGTCCGCAACATTTATTTATAAATTACCTTATGGATTAATGCATTTGGGTGTGTGTCGGCGGAAAAATTATAACAAATTTTGAAACAGGAATAATGAATCAAAAGTTATGTTTAAGGGTGTTGTAACTCATTAGTTTAAGAAGTAGTTTTCTAATAGAACGTGAAGAATGTAAAAATTCTCTGGAACGGATTATCGCCAATGGCAATAAAATTTTTAAAATCTGATTATTATTTGGATTTTCAATTTAATTTGTTATGCACATTACATCTGAATTTATTAACATTACCGGACATACAAAGCTAATTACGGGAGAAGAACTAATTGCGTCTTACGGCAATCTCTAAGCAATTGACTACGAAACTATGCAGTTTGATTTGTTGTATCGAATATTACGGAGCAAAAGGAACTTGGCCATTTATCTTCTGCATCGATAAAATTAAATAACAGCAGGTGGTGGAGATGCCTCAAAGTAGAATTCGGATTAAAGATAATTGCTTTCCATAGTCGGTGCCCCTTACTGTTTCAACAAAAATATTCTAATTTCTTCATTATGCTTTGAAAACTTCTGAAAATGAGTTTGCATCGTAATTAACGTTCTCTCCAAATCAGCATATATTGGTACTTATCTTATATAAATATTTCTGGTAATTTTCTTCGAAAGACTTTAATTTCTTAAGCTCTTTACGTTGAGTATTAATTTTTAGGTAAGTGCATCACTCTGACGAGTAAAAATCTATTTTTGCATTATAGAACTTGGAGATAAGAATTGTTTTAATAGGTAGATAAGTTCTTATTTATATTTCAGTTGTTTTCGTTTATTACGACATAGTAGATCTGAGATTATGATTAAATTAAGCGATGTATGCACAAAAGTCTGTTTATGTTAGCAATAAATGTAGCCAGTAAGTCTATGGAAAGTGTATATCGAAAGTGGAACTAATGTGTAAAACAAAGCCGTTTTTTACTAGCAGGCTACGTTTTATACGTATGTATGTATGTTATTGAACTTTTAGTGCAACAATGTACAAGAACTCAACTTAAATTCATTAATTACAACGTCGATAAAATACGGGCTAATGTAACACGATTAGATTGTTTCAATTGTTTTGCTTGCTGGTCTGGTCGCCGTAGTTCTAGTAGTAGTGTGTTAGCTTATTAGATGAAACGCCAGGGTCAAAACGTCAGGTCAGATATCAAAAACGAAATATGAAAAAATATTCCTTCGACGACTTACTCTCAGCAGATTCTGGCAAAAACTCAGAGAGAGTAAATTATTGCCGTGAACAGTTTGTCAAAAATCCGTTGTTCGGAGTCGACTTTAAACAGTAGGTTCCGTATAAATAGGTCTGTATAAACTAGAAGCTAGAACGTAATGCTGACTAAAGGGTTGTAACGGTCAATTATGTATGTATTGGCGTATTATTATCAGTTCAAATAATTTACAAGCAGTATGCTTCATTTCAGAATACGTATTTGAACTTAACTTGCACATTTTCACTTCTCAGAAGAAATAGAATTCATAAATTGCCAACGGAATAAAAAAAAATCTTGCGTGTATGAATATTATTTGAAATAACCCTAAAAAAGATCAATTCTAAAGAAACAGAAGAAACACACACATATTTTCTAATTAAGGAATTAGAGTAGTGGTCAAATAGAAATTAAAATTGTATAGCTGCATTCATGAACTCTATTAATCAATAGGAATGGAAAGTTTGAGATTGTCTTTAACAACGGTGTCCTGATTATAATGAAAATCGAATATAAATCAATATTTTTTTATCAGGTTGGATTAAACAAAAGTCTTCTCCTTTTAATATGGAATACAATCATAAAGATATTTACTTTCAAACTTGAGAGTGCTAAATAATAACCACACCCCTCTGTTTTAATAGACTAAGGACCATTATTATAACTTGCCGTTAACTAAAGGGAGGATTTTAACGGGCAGATAAATTGTTTTTCGTTATTATGAGTACCCAATAAGGCAGAAGTGAGCGTTAAGCTAAAGGGAAGATCATCCTACCTATAACATTTAAAGTTCAGTTTATCTTTGAACTTGCCATATTATATATTTATATTATTTTCGATATGACAATAATAAAATAATAAACATAATAAATAAAAAAGCACGTGGCAAAAAAACACCGGCATTGCTATATTTTTTGAAAAAGTTAACTTTATTTTATCTGCAAGTTGTAATAACGAAAATAAGTTAAAGGTAACTGTAGAGTTCCCTTTAGCTAAAGGGACCAACTTTAACGGCAAGTTTTAATAATGGCCCTAAATGTTATTTAAAGTCAAAGTTTTTACTCCTCTTTTGTCTTCTATTATGATCTGAATAGGGTTTTAAGTATTTTGTTAAATTTACAATTACATTCGTTCAAAATAAAATTAAAATTTTCTATATTAATGGCATCATTAAGAAATGTTTCTGCTTTTTAGGGGTGTATAGAGTAATATAAGCTTACCTGCAAGTTTTATCTTCAAGTCCCGAAAAACCCGGCATCCCGGATAATCCGCCATGCGATGTGGGATGGTTGGATACATATGGATACATTTTGCTTGTGGGTATGGCAAACGATGAGGAAGCAGCAGCGGCGGCGGCAGCTGCTGCAGCGGCTACAGAACTAGCGGCACTTGCGTGCGCTTGAGCTGTTGAATTGGGTGAACTATCGTTTAAACTGCGATGCAGTGAAGATGAGGCCGACGGTGAAGGCGAACAGCTGCTGTCACCTGTATGTGAATTATTGCCAGAGGGTGGGGTCAATAACAATTGTTGTTGTTGCTGTTGTTGTGATGAACTACCGCCGTTACTTTGTTGGTGCTGCTGTTGCGTACTGGCTACTACAGCTGCTGCAGCTAATTTGTTAATATGCAACTGCTGTTGGTGTTGCTGTTGCAACTGCAATGCAGCAGTCAGTGAATACTGATGATGGTGGTGGTGATGATGGCTGTTTGTAAAATGTGATTGCTGTTGTTGTTGCTGTTGCTGATGATGCTGTCCTAGACCACTGAAGGCTGTCGAAGAAGAAGGTGAAGATGATGAAACAGGTGAATTGGACGACTGATTTAAATGACTACTGCTGAGTTGGCCGGAAGTATTGGGTGATAAAAGTGATGATGATACACTATTCTGACTGGCAATTGAACTGGAGGTGTTTAAGTTGAGGCCGTTGTTATTATTGCTACTACTATTGTTAATACTACTGGAATTGGCATTCCCTGCAGACGACGAAGAGGCGGCAGCAACGGCTAGAGCGGCGGCAACAGCTGCTGATGATGAATTTTGGGTTGTTGTAGTTAAATGTGAACTTATAAATGGTTGAAACTGTGGATACTTTGGTAGCATACTATCGAAAACAAATTTTGACATTGCACATAGTTTTTCTTTTTGCTATTGATTGATAGTGTATGTGTTTTTGTTTCAAATAGACAGACAGTTATGGACTATGGTCGAGATGTACATGAGGAAGAAAGTTAAAAGGGCATGGTGGGATATACAGTCAGTTTTGTTTGGTTGTGATTACAAAGAAAAAAGCAAAATATTTTAAAATGATTTCTATTGCATTTCTGTTATATTTTAATGAATTTCGATTACAATTTCACGTTTCTTGATTTCGTAATTGATATTGATTAGATTTTTTAAAGTTCAAATGTTTTTTTTTTTTAATTTTAATTGTTCGTGCTCTCTTTTTCTATATGCAATGATATGAATAGAATAATAGAAATGGAAATTATTGTTTTATGCACTTTGTAAAAAATAAAATTCAAGTAAAATTAAACATTTTCGCTTAACAGATAATTTTTGAAAAATTAAAATCAAAGTTAAAACCAGAATTACAAAGACAGAAATAATATCATGTGTAATCTCTTGACAATATTAAATAATGAACAAATAGCACTGGAATTGAATCATTTTCGTGTATAACAAACATTTCTTCCATTGCCGAATACGTTTGTGTCTTCCTTAAGTTTGTCACATGACATCCAAGATAATTAAAAACAAAATTAAGTCTACAATACTAAAGAAACAGAATTTTTTTTTATTTAATCAATAATGTTCCTTAATTTATTTCTGTATTTTCCACAGCAGATTTATAAATATGAATTCAACAGGAAAAAAAAGATAAATCTAATAAGAAAACGTTAATTATATGCTTGAAAACTTTTCTTTTTAAATATTTCAATTTCTATAAAATATTTTTTTTTTCTTTTTGCTTGGTCAATGAATGCACAACGACTAGTTGAAACGATAATTATAAAGGAATTTGTCATGAATTTTTACAGTAAAATAAGTGATTTATTTCTAAAACTATTTTATTTGATTATACTAATTCTCAGACTCAGGCCATTCCCTTAATTTTTTGTTTTAAAAATTATCACTTTCATTTAAAAAAAAAAGTCATTTTTATTTAATAATTTTTTTTTTTATATAATATTTTACGCAAAAGTAAACACATATTTCAAGAATGAAAATATTGTAAATGTTAAAACTTAAATATTGAATAATTATGGAGGAAATAAGCAAAGATAAGTGAAGAAGTATTTAAATTGAAATCTATACTCCATAGGTGTTAGTAGTAAAATGATCGCTCAAACAAATGTGATTAAAAACATGAATTTTAGATTAAAAACTAGAAAGCAATAATGAAAATAATAATTTTCTAACAACAAAAACAAAATATAAATAATATATGGACATAATGAAAAAAAAAATAAATAAAAATTTACCTTGTGTAGATACTTTTGGTGTTCTTTTTATTTATTTGCTTTATTCGAGTAACGAAATTAAAATTTTTTTTTGATTTTATTTTTAATTTTTAAATTTTTTTTTCTTTTCTTTTCTTTTTTTTTGGACTAATTGATGTTGATGGCAAACAAAATCTTGTATTAAAAACAAAATATGAAATAGAAGTGGCTTATAATTTTTTATGTGTGTTTATTTTATATTTTTATATTTTCGTATTTATATTTATAAACAAAAACACTGTTATTTTTAACACTTGCACCGTCGCTATTTAATAATTTCATTTCATTTGGGTGGGCTTTTTTTACAAAATAGCGCCGGAAGTTTATAGCATTAATAAAAATATATCACACTTAATTTTATTATTTTCATATACATTATGTATGTATGTAAACAATTATTATTTTATTTGGTTTGTGTGTAATTGTTGTGATGTTGTGCTTTTCAGCGATATCGATAGTTGTATTTCTGTATGGATGTTGTTGGTGTACTGTTGTTGTTGTTGTTGCTATTGCAGTCATATGTCGATGGTAGTTAGACGTGAAGAGATGCACACGCGTTTAAAAACTCGTAAAAATTTTTATTTTCTTGTGTAAAAGTAATAAATTTCGTTTTCTTGTTTTATTTGGAATTTTTTCTTTTTATTTTTTATCAAAACTTAATGTGCGGTCTGTGTAGATCGATCGCGGCAACTAACTGGATATTTTTACACGATTGTGTTTCTTTTTTTTTATGATTTTTTATTAAATTGTAACCAATTTATTACCCGAATACAAGAATTTCCAATGAGAATTTCTTTTGTGTTGTGTTGTGTGTTTTTATTAAAAACATAAATTTTTCATTTTAAAACTTTTAAAATTAATTTTTTTTCTGTGTTTGTTTGCATTTGAATTTTATTTTATTGGATTATATGGCATTTTTTTAATTGCAGCAATTTGTTTGTTTTATGTTGATTTGATAAGTCTTCGTATAAAACTGACTGGCGGAATAAGATAATTTCGATGATTTGGTTATAAGCAGATCTGAATGATGATTCTATGACTATTGCGGTAATATCAGTGCCACTGATAATGTATCTGTTGCTGCTGATGCAAATTTATTAATTTTTTTGTCTTCCAAATATTGTTAATGACCGTAAACGAGTGACAATCCGAGCAAAATTTAGCATTTATCGTATTAATATGATCTCGATTCGTTTTATTATTATGTTATTACGCGTCCAACGGCATTTACTTTTAGTTTTTCGGATTCGTTTGAATTGGAATTTTTGAATTAAATTTTATTTGATTTGATTATTGTTATTAGAAGTGTTGTTTTTATTGTTATTAAAATTGTACACAAAAAGCACACACAAGACAGTGATTGTAATAAAAAAAACAAGGCGAATAATACCTCTGGTCTTTAGAATAATTATGATACAAAAAATATAAAAAAAAACAGAAATTTTAGTGTGGAAGCAGAGCTCGGTTGCTGTTACTGTAACTGTTACTGTTTTTTGGATTGGATTTACACACTAAAAACACTCCGCAGACAGTTGTGCGCTCTACGATAATAAATATTATAATAAAACGAAATTTTTAAAAGAGTATAAAATTCGTGTAATTGGTAATATCTGCAGCTCTATAGCGCTTCAGCATATAAACGAACAAATAAAACGAGTGTTTGTATGGCTGTCGGAATGACTGGATGGATGAATGGATGGTTGGATGTTTGGCTGGAGCTACGCTGTATGGAGTAGAGTATAGTAAGAAGACGTATCGACAACAGTAACAATAACAACAATGTCTTATATGTGAATATTTGTTTGTGTGTTATTTGGTTTTTGTTTTTATATAAATACTGTATATTTGGTGACGATATCGTTAAGACGCTGCTGCTAATGTTTTATTTGGCAGCTTTTACCGGCTGCTGCTAGCGAACTTCTCAGTTTTTGTCGATTAGTTGTTGTAGTTGCATGAAGCAGTCAACGTTGACTGCTCCGATGTCGTTTATTTTGTAAATGTTTGCCATAGATTTGAGTGTAATGGTTTTAGTTGTTGTTTTTATTTATTTTATATTTTTCCGTTGTTGTTTTTACTTTTATGATTTGAATATTAAAAAGAATAAAAAAAAAGATTAAAAATCTCATTAAATAAAAATAAAAAATTAATAAATTAATATGCACGTGCTTATAGGCAAAAAAAAAAAGAAATTAAATTATTTTGCCCGCTCTCTTTTTCTCTCTTTCTCAGTCTCTCTCACTATCTAGATATTTATTTGTATGGCTTATGGTGGGTGGATTATCTAGAAATAAATTGTGATTTAAAAATTGTTAAACCGTATGGTCTTTTAGTTTAGACTCGATGTTATGAAATTGCTGCGGTTTATTTTGCTTTCATTTTACAATACAATAATAATCCGATTATTGCACAGACATGCGTTTATTACCCTGATGCCTTTTTACACTCTAAAAACAACGTTTTAAATTTTCATCTCATCATTAGACAAACGCAAAAATTTTTCGTGCACCCATACTCAAATTGTACACAGAGAATGCTCCTGAACAGCCTCAGTCAACCGTAGCAGAGGCAATAAGAATTCTCGAGTAACTATCGCTTATTCTTTCTATCGTAGCCATTTCCGGTAAGGGTTGTGGTTTATGGGCATATCATATGTTTGTTTCACAAAAAAGCATTATGGCCGTTAACGTTAAAATATGAGAAGTGCATGTGTAGTGGTAAAAATAATGGCCGCTGCTGTTTTTTTGTTCTCTAATATTGAATGCAATTGTTGCTGTTGCTATTGCAAATACAATTGGGAGAGTATCTCTTTACGCAAAAACAAAATCACAAATACCTTCAATATTATGAGAGGCTTCTTAACACTCAATTGAGTTGATTTATTTAATGTCTACACATGCATACAAACGCAATTATGCTATCACACTACATTGTATATACAAAAAACAAATTGCAATAAATTAATATTATTGTAACAATAAAAGAAATTAATTTTATGTTATTTGTTAATATGCATCGTAGTTAAAGATTTACTAGTTTATAGCCGTATTTCACACATTCTTTTCACTCAAGTCAGTTATTCGTTAAATGTACTCTTACTTTTTGTTTTGACTCTCTGTTTATCTCTTTTTTTTCTCTTTGCAGTTGAATCTCTCACGTAGAGTGTTTTAATATCATTTTTTATATCATTTAGTGTTTTGTTTTTGTGTTATTGTGTTGTAGTTTGATTTTTATTGAAATTGAAATAGTTGTTGTGACATTTTTATGAAAATATTTCAAATTTACGATGC
Source organism: Sarcophaga bullata (assembly GCA_005959815.1). Classification (NCBI taxonomy): domain Eukaryota; kingdom Metazoa; phylum Arthropoda; class Insecta; order Diptera; family Sarcophagidae; genus Sarcophaga; species Sarcophaga bullata. The sequence goes on along the minus strand of QOCX01002040.1, from coordinate 152 downwards.
CATAGCAGTATTACAACTGTGTGGGATTTGAATCCTCCACTCGTTCTCTCGTCGCGCCTCACTCATTCTCTCCTTGAAATTGCTTTCAAAGTATTTATTTTTTGTTTGTTTGTTTGTTTGTAAAAAGTTTTGGTTGTTTTATTTATAATAGT
>QOCX01002039.1:0-25546 GCA_005959815.1 Sarcophaga bullata | reverse complement strand
ATGTATGTATGTATGTATGTATGTATGTATGTATGTATGTATGTATGTATGTATGTATGTATGAACAGGTTCGACTTTACTATGTGAGGCTCAATAGCGATTCTCAAAAGCCACTGTTCTTTTGGTTGGCATGCTGAATTACTCGATATTACGGCAAATGCCTTCGTCAGGAATTTTGGGGCTAAAGAAAAGGAGGAATCTGTCTTTCAGCTCATGTGACAGTATCCTTCTTTTGGCATAAAGAAAAGTAGATTTCTGACCGCTCACTTTCGGTCATACTTGATCGAGCTCAACAATAGAAATATCCTTGCACTCGCAAGATTAATTTTGGACTTGAGTTGATTTCCTCAGGGAAATGTTTGATCTGCGTGTTGAATATTGATTGTAGTATCACAATGGACATAAATGTTGGCATAAGTGGGAGCTCTTTCTTAAAACGAAGTACGCCATCTTATCTAACATAAACTAACTTTAATTTATTCAAAGCTAACATTATAATAGAATATTCAAATCTTAAGTCAAAGGATTCTTAGACAAATAAAAGACAGGGCTTTTGGCAATCAGCGCGACCAAGCGATTTTAAAAGATGTTTGAGGATTGAGCAAACATTGATAGGAAATAAAAACCTCTCTTTTATTGTATTGATAAAGAAGAGAGGGAGAGAGAAAGTAAGATTAAATTTGAAATAAATTATTTACGATGTCAATAGATTAATAATTAATTAACATTTTTTTCTTTCTTTTCTTCTTTATGTTTAAAGTAATGTGTGTACATTTACATTTATGTTAATTAAGCTATGATTATAACGGTTTTAATAGATTTTTTTTTTAATTAAATTTTAAATTTATTTAAGTACGTTTTATTATTAATTATTGGTTTCGAAGATTGTAAAGTGTTTGACACTCAATATCACTAAATTAAAATAGAAATACTTTTTGTTTTAATTCTTTTTTTTTTCTTTTTTAGTGATTATATTGTTTAAACTACTACGACTACTACTACTACTATGTACTACTACTTATATAGTATAAGTATGCATAAGATTAGATTAAGAAATGAAAGAAATGAATGAAATGAAAAGAATTTGAAAGACTAGAAAAAAATAAAGAAAATTTTTATAAATTTTTTACCTTAATTAAAGTACGTACAATAATTAGAAATTAATTTCATTTTTAATTTAATTTATTAAGGTACTTTGGATAGCAGCTACGAATTGTAAAGATTTTTTTTTGTTTATAATTTTTTTTTTTATTTTTTTATTGTGATTTAGCTTAGCTCACGACAAGTCAGACAGGTTTTATAAGAAAATAAATTTTTTTCTAATTTTTTTTTATTAATTTTTTATTTTGATTTTCAATTTCCTTTCATTCGTTATTGTTTAAAATCGTTTACGACTAACGTATTAACTACAATTCTTTAAAAGTTTAATTTTTTTTATTTTAATTTTAATAAAATATTTTTTCTTAATTCTTCTTCTTCTTTTTCATATATATTTTGCCATTTCCATGGCTTTTCGGGAAAATATTTTATAAATTTTTTACCTTAATTAAAGTACGTACAATAATTAGAAATTAATTTCATTTTTAATTTAATTTATTAAGGTACTTTGGATAGCAGCTACGAATTGTAAAGATTTTTTTTTGTTTTAATTTTTTTTTTTATTTTTTATTGTGATTAGCTTAGCTCACGACAAGTCAGACAGGTTTTATAAGAAAATAAATTTTTTTCTAATTTTTTTTTATTAATTTTTTTATTTTGATTTTCAATTTCCTTTCATTCGTTATTGTTTAAAATCGTTTACGACTAACGTATTAACTACAATTCTTTAAAAGTTTAATTTTTTTTATTTTAATTTTAATAAAATATTTTTCTTAACTTCTTCTTCTTTTTCTATATATATTTTGCCATTTCCATGGTTTTCGAAAAAAAAAAACTAGGCTTGCAATATTTCGTTTTTTTTTGCTTGTAAATCCTTCAATATTTTGCTTACGGGTTGTACAATTTGTATGAGTTTGTGAGGTCTACCTTTTTCCGTAGGTGTATGTATGTATGTATGTATGTAAATAAATGTAAGTTTGTATTGTTCCCAACCTGATAAGTACTCGAATCACAACAATGACATTTCTATACTAAGCTACTCTTATTTTTATTTACTTTAGTTTTTTCTCTTTTTTTTTTTTGCAATATTTTCCTTATAAAAATATTCCTTCTTTCAATAGGTACAGTGGGCATCAAAAAAAAAAAAAAACTAAACATTAAGGAAAAATATATACATTAATAAATTACCATTATTTTTATTTTAAAATTGTTTCATTGCCAGGTTTTAAAATTAAAAAAAAAAATTTTTTTTTTAAATTTTAAAATATTGCCAAATTTTTTCATGCACTCTCTTTAAGTGTTAAAAGTTGAATTTGGGGATTGTTAGAATTTTTTTGCTTAGTGTTTAGTTTCTTTTGTTACTCACTGTATGTATGTCTTTACTTACTTTAGCATGATTTTCATATTTTTTTTTCTTTTTTTTTTCTTCTACGAAATCCTAGAATAATTTGTAGTTTATCTATCTTTTGATTTGACAAGATATTGGCATTTAAAACGAATTCTTTTTTTTCAAATTTCTTTCTGTTTTATTTAATACTTTAAGTACTGTGTGGGGGAAAGGGAAAGGGGGTTAAAGGGGGTGGTTAAAGCTCACAAAATCTTTTAATATTTTCTTTCGGGTTTTTCTTTTTTTTTTTTTATATAAATTAAGAAAATACTTTGTTTTTTATTTTTTTGTTTTTTTTTTTGACAATAATTTGTAACAATTTTTTGTTCTTTCTCATAAGTACAGTTTTTTTTTTTGTTTTTAAATTACATTTCAATTACATTCTTTTAAAGGTTTTTTTTTTTTGTTAAATATTAATTAAGTACTTATGTTATATAAAAAATACATTCATTTGTTATTATTATTTATTTATTTATTATTTATCTTATCTTTGTTGCTGCTTCATTTCTTTTTCTTTCTTTTTTAATTTCTTAATTATTGTAATTGTTTTATGTTTTTTTGCTTTTTTTTTTTAATTTAACATTAAGTAGACTCTAAAGTATATAATTTAACAATGAAACAAATAACATTATTTATATTTCTAGAAAATAATATTTAATTTAGATTTTTTGTGCAATATCTTATAAATAAATTGATTATTTTAGTTTTATGCAGGAATGGTTGCTCTTCATAAAAGTCAGGTTCATCTTCATCAGCTTTGGCTTCACTGCCATCCAACTAAAAAAGAGTATCGCAAAAAAAAAGAAAATAAAACATAAATAAATTATTAATTCATAATAAAATTGTATGAATATGCATTGTTTATTTATTATGTTAAAATTTTTTTCCTAGGCACTCCTCAAACTTTTCATTGAAATATGTAGACGAACTTCGTAGATTATAATTTCTTAAAGCCAATTTTATAAGGTTCGATTAGAACACAAATCTGATTGTTATTCTTGTTGGTTGTATAAACCTAGGCCACAAGGGTCTCATTTTTATAATTCTTTTGCAACAGAACCCCTAGAAACTTCTAATGATACGACACAGATAGCAATGCATGGCACACAGTTCCTGTAGATCATCTATCTAAGTAGGCACCAAGGTGTCTTATGTTCTCACGATATAATGCCGAGCCAATATCCCGTAGTCTAATAGTATTCGCAATAGTCTAGTATTATTATTATTATCTTTTTTTTGAGAATGTTTCACAATCATTTCAATACAATAAACGTGCCTCAAAGGATTTACCAAAGAGAACGTATGCATATTGGCTTGAGGCAAATTCGATGTTGTAAGTGTTTTACATATCATTGTTGGCTTATTAGATGTAAGGCCACGGTTCAAACCACAACTCAGATGTCTCCAACAAAATAAAATATGGAAAATATTTCTTCAACGGCTGCTTTCAGCAAATTTTTGAAAAAATTCTGAATGTACAAAAAACTGCCATGAAAAGTTTCTCAAAGAAAATCGGCTTTCGAAGTCGACCTTAAACTGTCGGTCAGGCCGGCAGGTCATTTATAAAATTAACACACACAACACAAGTGGTGTCAGAAGCTAGGTCGTAATCCGGACTAAAGTGTATGAGGCCTGTATGATTATAAATTTTGTCCGAATGAATACACTTAAACTGCAAAAGGCCACATTTCCATAACGTCTTTGTCTCGGAACCACTCAGAGCTTCCGATGAAGCGACTCAAACTGTCAATATCAATGCGTGACAGCCAGTTTCTCCAGATCATCTATATAGTAGGCACCAAACAGATTTTTTCTCCAACGATATTAGGCCAGGCATATTCTCCCAGTAGGTGAAGAACAGTTTCTTTTTCTTCCTCATCTCTACAGCTTCTGCAGAAACCAATTTACAAGGTGTCCATGACAAATGCGCATCACATAAATGCTTTTAAAACAATAACCGGCAATAACCCAGACAACTATACTAAGCGTGTTTTTATGAAATTTAAGCAGAGATTGCCGTGCGATTTCCATTCAACTTTGGCCAGATTTTTTGTGACATTGTGCCCGTATTCAAAACCTCCCATCTCTGCCAAATGACAACCATAGTGTCAGTTATAAGCTTGCATTTGTTGTCTCTGTGTCCTGGTACTCATATGATAAGGACATTATATCGTTCTGAGACCTCTTTGAGATATCTGCGACAATTTTACACTGCCTTGGATGTCATCACATTGTAATTCATGTTTTTGATAGCGCCTGGCTATCGAAAATAATGATAATGCCGACACCTGAAAGGAAACCTCACAGACTGTTAAGAAATTCTATCACCGGCGGTTTCTTCCAACTTGAAGCCATCGGTGCCAAGCTCTTTACGAGAGTTATTATTTTGCAAACCCCCTTATATGAAATGTATATCCTGAATCTCAATGAGAAGTCGTATCGCTATGTCGTCTACATACTGAAACCGATTGGTGCAAATTCTTTCAGGATTCTAGCGTGAGCACTATTCGATTCCAGGCAGTCGTTTAATCGCCCAGACACATGTACTATCCTTAGCTGACAAACCTTTACAATAAAGCACAAACGGAAGGAGACATAAAATTATTTTCAGTGCCAGTGCGTATAGTACGCAAGGCACCACTAGGATTTATGTCCTATCGAATAATTTCCACAGTATTAGACTTTTGCAGGTCAAGTTAAGTCTGACCACTGCTGTGTAAATCCAGTGAGTCATCACAGGTCATTGGCCGCACTTTTTCTCTAACATTTTGTTGCAAGCATAAGAGGAAATAAAAGCTTTTTTAAATCTGCTAATAATGTCGAGGAGAAAGCATTTGCTATTCATAGGGATGTGATATTTCTGATTGTTTGGTTAAGATATTCGGAGTCCATACTACAATATTTCTGCTCAACAAGTGATTTGCATCACTAAATGAAATGCTGACAGCAAATTTTTTTACACACATACATACAAAACATATATAATAGGCCATTACAACCATTTAGTATGGATTATGACCTAACTTTTCACACCACTTATATTGTGTGTGTTAATTTTCTACATGAGTGGTGGAACCTATAGTTAGAAGTCGACTTTGAACGACAGCTGAGAGGAAGTCGCTAAAGAAATATTTTTTTTCATATTTCGTTTTGCTGAAGATATCTGAACTGGAGTTTGAACCGTGGCCTTACGTCTAATAAGCCAAGATACTACAGATTAGACTACAGCAAACAAGATTGATTTAAAAAAAGAATGTCAACGAGTGGATCTCTGTAAAATATTTTACAATAGCATGATATGAGTGTCTAATTCAAGCAAAAGTTCATAATAAAAGAAGCATTGAAACAAATCCAATATTTCCATAGAGGACCAGAGTATTGAATTCACTCCACAAATTATGCTTTCAAATCTGCTTCATAGTTTCTTTTATTTAACACATTACTACGTATAGCAATATGTTCTGCAGTTCCTATTCCCTTTCAATAACTTCGTATTTCCTTTTTAAATTCAAAAAAAAAGCATACGTGAACCTGGTGGCCATTCAAAATAAGTGTTTTTCGGAAATAATAAAGATTCTTGGTATACAATGTATACTTACTGCTTGCATTTCTTGAGGTTTATATAAAGCTGCCAAACGTTGCCTAATGGGCACCATCATAATTAAAAAGAATGGAAAAGCCAAAGAGATTTTCGATGATTTCACAGCCCAAAGTAATGCCAGACATAATACTTGTATGAACGTAAACAAATGCATCTTCCATGTAGGAACTCTCTTCACATATGGTGTGGGTGGATAATGTTTCACTGGCATAAAGAACAAACGTATTCTGCACCAAGAATGTAAGAAAAGAAAAGAAAAGAAAAGAAAGAACAATTATTGTATTAAAATACGTAAAAACTGTAAGGAAGGGATTCAATAACAATGAAGCACTGCTTGATAGACAAAATTTACTTTTTTTCTGCTGAATTTTTAAAATGCTTTTTAAATCCTCATGCAATTAAAATGGATTTTTTTTTCTGTTGGAGTATGACTTACCTTTCGAAGAATTGTACTCCACTCATGGATGCAACACCCATATAAAGAAAAACACCAAATAACACAGCCATTGGTATCAGACGTAATAATGGTGCCATTGTTACCGAAAGACCAATCATTAATGCAACAAAGAAACCAGAGATTCGTTGTTCCTTAACATCAATTATACGTGGAGATTCACCAGGTGCATGGGTTCTATTAGCAATAAAAAAAAACCAAGATTTTTTAAAAAATTTCTCATGATTTTTTTTTTTTATTTCTTTACTTAACAGAATTGCATATGATATGGTGCCACTACACTCACCTTGACATAATCGTTAATGCCGATACGTGAGCCACTGAACGCACTGTGGCCGCACAATGCCATGGCATACCAAAGAATCCACAGAAGGTATTCAGACAGCACAGTAAAACAATATCAAAATGTAAACCGGAACCCTTTTTAAGACCACGTTCTGGTTTATCCACAATCAATTCCGAAATATGCGATTCCATAAATATCAATATGTACACTAGTATAGCCGGTATGCCGGCCATAAACGGTACCCAAGTCTCTATGGGTCCCAAACTAACCAGCCAACCGCGTGTTGCCGGATCACTGGGTGACAAACCCTCGGGTACACTTAACTTTTCTGTATAAACCGCAGGTATAAAATAGTCAACCATTACAAATATTGTAATGGCAATGGGTACACCAAAATCACCCAAAGCTCTTCTAGCATTACGGCCAAAGAACTGAGAATTACGGAATAATTTCAAATAATAGGCCACCGTAAATGTGCCCAACGTAAGAATGGTACAAAACAATGCAGTATTTGGCATATTGAGTTTTTCATTTGGATTATATTCTATATTTACAGTTACATTCGTTGATGTTCCATTCACACTGACATTGATATCGGCCGTGGTGACATTTTCAAAGTCAAGTGTAGTAGAGTTAAGGCCTAAACTGGGTGGTGGCAGATTGTAATCGGCTAAAAGTGGATGTTTCTTATATACGGACACTAATTTCATAACGGTTTCTACAATATAAATTAAAGTAATAAGAGCAGAGAATATCTCTTGGGTAAAGCGGGTTAACAGTCGTACATAGACACTGCCTTCAAAGGCAGAGACCAGAATTGATATGACAGCCAACCAAATGCCAATATAAGCTCGTATGGTTAGGAAACTAATGCCATTCTCTTTGCAGAAATTATTTAAAGCCTCATCGAATAGCAGCAATGGACCCGTAGTACCTATGATAACTAAAGGCTGGCCAGCCAAGCTATGGAATATTAGACCCACAATCGAGCAACTTAACAAAGTCTCGGATATGCCAATCAGATTATGTGTCTTATCCGAGGCCAAGCCACCGAATGTAATGGCTGTCGATAGGCAAGCAAAATACATGAATATGGTGGCTGCCAAGGTTTCTGTGTTTAGGCCATCCAGAATATCACTTTTATACATAGGCAAACGACGTTTGAGATCATTGCGTAGGCCACCCCATAGGCGATGTGTCTTCTCTAAAGGACTGGGTTTCTTCTTTTCACCATCACCATCAGCATCCGCCTCCTCTTGTTTCCTTTCTATGGCAGTTTTTAATACTTCCTTATGCAGATTGGCCTTGTCTTTCAATTCCTTTTTGACCTGCAACGCCTTGTTCTTGCGCAAACGTATCCAGTCTTTTTTGGCCTTTAACTCTTCGAACGGCAGCAAATCATGGCGATCCCAATTGCCCGGCGGCAAAACAATAGAATCATCCAAGAACTCATTAATGGCCGACAACAAATCCTTGCGATCATCTGCCTTGTAGGCTATCGAATGAAANNNCGATTCGTTGGCCATCAATGTGGCTATCGAACGACCCACTTCATGATAATCCAAATCCAATGTCTCAGGACCCAAGAGAATAAACATAAAGCGCACGGGTATTGGCACTTCAGTTAGACTAGGCATAGGCACACCTTCAGCCAAGCGTACAAACGCAATGGTGGGCTGTTCCAAAAAATCAACAGCACCCACCTAGGAAATAAAAGAAAAACCACACAACAATTATGAAATTCTTCATGCAACTATCCATTTGCCATACTTACCAATACAGTTGTAGCTTCAGCACCATGTGGTATACGCTTTAAAATTGTATCATTTTGCAGTTTCTTTAGATCCTCTTGTGATGATGAATACAAATCATCTTTCATATCGATTTTCAATTCATTGCTCTTCTTACTGCCACCAATTTCCAAAGCAGGCATAATTTTAATTTTCTTATCATCGCCTGATAGATTCTAAATAAATTGAACACAAGAAACAGGAATTGATGATTAATTATTGAAATTGTTTGTTGAGGCAGATTTGACTTTTAAATCTAAAATAACGAAACTAAATTCACATGCCCAAACACCACAGCACACGAACAGAACAGAACTTTACTTATTAGAAGCCAGTAAAGTTATTAACATAAGAAAAGCAAGAGAAAATTTATATTTCAATTAGAAAACTAAATAGAAAATAGACAATCATTTATCATCAAGGCGGGAAATGCCTTTAATTATATATGTACACAGGCATTGTTCAAGGCACTCACTTATTGTCTTCGTGAAGTCAGGAAAAGCCACATAAACAATGAAAATTAAAAACAAAAGTAAAGGAATCTGACAACTGTTAACATTCAATAATATTTACAAGAAAAAATCTCATTTTTTTTCAAAAACTTTTTAAAGAAAAAGAACAAAAATTATAAAAATTAAGGCACTTTATTTTACGTTCTTAGAAAAAATTACGCAATGCATGTCTTCATAATTTTTATTTTATTTTTTAAGTGAATCAAATTAGACATTACATGACTGAATTTACTGTAGATTGTGAGTAGTTCCCTATCCTCCATCAAATATTTTCTCCATAATGCTGGTATATAATGGTCTAATGAAGTTTACTGTTTGGAAAAGAAGTCTCCAGATATCTCGCTAAATCCTAAGGAAATGGATATCAAGTGCAACTTATTTCCTCAACAAAATTTAAGTTTAAAATTAAAGTATGTCTGTAGATCTAGCAGATCTATAATAATACATCAGATATATATATATGAGGTGTAGTGAAAATAATCCTCATTTTTATTAGATGAATATAGTAACCTTTATCTGGCATTAAAAGATTGGAATTCATTTACGTTCGAAGTCCTTAAAAGATAAGATTAGGAGAAGTTTTTAAAATTCTTAAACCAACTCAACTACACTAAAATGATGTCTGGACAGTCAAGAGTCCAGAGTTATATGAAACAGCTGCACATTAAATAAGCAATTGCTAATCGTATCAATTACAAGACAGCCATTGTCAGTCTAAGTATTTTGCATTGAAAGCTACGACTTCTTCCATATTTTTAAAAAGGCATGGATTGCATTACAAAAAACCACTAGTCTTTTTAAGATCAAAAATGAATCGAACCATTTTTAGATACTCTGTACTGAAGTGCAGCGTATTCAAGTGAAAAGGTTCCGTACCAAAAAAAAAAAAAAAAAAAGTAAAACACAATAAGTCAATGGACTAGGCCTGTGCCATATGGTTGGTGGAGTAAAACTTCCGATGCACTGCTTTACCAATAGTTTTTGCTCGGCTCTACAATGTCGAATTGTCGAATATTATCATAATAGAATGCTCGCCCGTAATAGTAAGGAACAGTTTTGTTTCCACCAAATACAGAGCATTAAGTAAGCGCAATGGATTTTCTTCTTGATGGTAGATTTTGCTTATTTTCTGCATTTAACATGCTATTTCCTGCACCTCGGAGTTGTCGTTATGAGGTCATTTTTCATTGTTATTAATAATTCGATGCAAAAATGTTCAGTTCATGTGGCATTAAATATCCTTGATTTTGAATGAATTGTCCTGCTTCTAAATGCTTTAAAATGGCTGCTTAAATCCCATCTAATCACACAAACTGCTCTAGCGTTCCGCACGGATCTTGATCGAGATATGTTCCCAATTTATGGTTTTCAAACATTTTAGCTGTTCCAGACGCTCTTTTTCTTTGATGTTAAAATTAAAATTTTTTAACCGCACAAGCTGCTGAATATTCTGTGTGTGTTTAATACAGTGTGTGCTCATCGTATAATACCATAAGCAAACGATTTAAACGCGCGTGCAGTTTTCTTTTCAATGAACTGAAAAACTTTCTCAAAAATGCGGCCTTTTTCGACAGTTTGAAGAATTATGATGTTTACAATCAAAACAAATAGTGTTGATTTTAATAGCTTAAGAAGTATAAGCAAGTGGTGTCTTGTAATTAAAATGATCAATTTTTTATCAATCAATATAAGATCTTCAATTTCTAGACCTTATTTTTCTATGTTGAACATTTATTGTATTAGCGAATGAATTTGGAGATTCGTTGTTGATCTCAATTTTTTTTTATGCTCAAAAAAATGTTTTTTTTATAAAGGAAAACATCGAAAATTTATATCACGCCTACTTTAATATTCATCATCATCAATAATCATTCACATTGTTTAGGATTGTGTTTTCATGCTAATACTACACCCTAAACCTTCTAATCGCTGTTATTTTCAACATGACATAACAGTGTTCCCATATCTTATTCTTTTGTGAGTGACCATCACACGTTAAAAGAGTATTTTTCGTTTAGTTTCGTAAATTTTAATCTTGTTATCATAAGTCCAAGTTTAAAACTATTTATTAAAATTGATTGGTGGATCATGTCTTCAACTCAGTCGATCAGGATGGTACTCTTAATGAAAACTCCGAATGCAAGGATCAAATCTAAAACGACTGTATCAGACCTAACCGAAATGCTGATATATTCAGAATGACCTTCTCTTTATGATGTAAACAGGATGTTAGTCAAAAATGTATGTATGTACAGAGTAGAGTATTTGTCGGATTGTATCAAAAACAAAGATCGTGCTACAATTTAATAAAAAAAATTTAAAAATTCAAAAATCAACAGAGGCGCACACTTAAATATTTTCGTAATAATTACGTATTTATCAGCCAATATTTTTCTGCCAATTTTCATTACCACAAACAAATTTGGCAAATTAAATTAAAAAAAAAATTAACTTCAAAACGGCATGCTTTCAACAACACTGAAGTACGATAAGGGTTGTAAAAGTATGTAAGAAAATGCAAAGGGGGGAAAAGCATCTAAGAAATTGTGTTTTCTAGTTTCATAAAACTTTAATAAAAAAAAAATTGAAGAAGGAGGAATTCATTATAAAAAACAACAAAAAAAATTAAATATTATAAATAATATACTAAAACAACAGAAGGGTTGGGTTGATAGAAAAAGCAATTTAATTTTAAGGTATTTACACCCAAGTACGATAACGTGGAATGACGCCGTGATGTTGCATTCGATTCAACTACAATAGCCGTTGGCGGTTGGCTGCACTCAGAGTTTCACAAACAGAACGACGGGGACGTGCATTTGGATGCAGAGTATTCTGTTGTTGAGGCTGTAAATGATGTTGCTGCTGCTGCTGCTGTTGGTGATCGTGTCCCATCCAGAGCAACTTTTTTTTTATTTCACATTGTTTTTACAGTGTGTTACATTCATTTTTATTTCATTTTTTTTGATTTTTTATTTTCATAAGTGCAATTAAATATTTTATTTGAAATAAATTTTTGAAATCGATTTCCAAAAAAAAAAGAGAAAATAAATTTAAAAAAATAAATGAAAAATTTTTTTATTTTTTTTTTATTTCACTTAATTAAGTGAGTGTTAAAACTTAGTATTATTGACATGTGGCGAGTATGAGAGTTTTGAGAAAATTCGTAATAAAATGTGTCAAAAAGTAATCATAATCATTAAAGATTTTAAAAAAGCTAAACTGGCTGCTTCTACAAAAAACAAAAACAAAAACAATCGATTTAAATGTTTTTAAATGAAAATAAAAGTAGCGTAAAATGAAAAGGAAATTTTAATTAATATTTCGTAATTGTAAGCCATTTTTAACGTACCAATTGAAAAGCAAAAACCAATAATCCAAAAAAAAAAATCCAAGAATAAACTTACAAACCCTCAGTATTTTTTAAACAATTCCATTCAAAATGTCTACCTTCAAGACAAAGATTTATTCAACATTAAGATAGGATAGGGAAAGTAGCACCTTCATTGAAATCAAAGCCAAATTGTGCCCTTTACCGCAGGCTACCTGAGTTTGGTTTAACAGGCCTCTACAGATAGCATCAGGGCTATACAGTAAAGTATGGTTCCCTTAAAACCAAGTCAAAACCTAGTTTGAAATGTACTAACGATTCTAATGATCGATGTGATATGAAACTGTGATAGTTCTTTTGGAGTGTAAAAGATGTACGCTTGCAAATTAATGGCATAATGCTCTCTTCTCGTTTCACCTTTCTATAAGCGGTGCAGAACCATAGCATATGCCTATGATCTAGTTTATATGATTAATTGGCATGATTTCTAACCAATTTAGATCAATTTAGTCTGATAATTTACCAGCAGCCAATCTATCTGCTTATTGGTAGAGTTATTATTTAGAAGAGGTGCGCCTGTTTAGGTGCTTCAACTACACCATTATCTAGTATGTTGCTCAAGTGAGTTTGACACAAAACCAACAACAATAGTCGATTAAGAAAGTCAATATAAATTGAAATCAATTGAAACTTAAATTCGATTCGATTGCCACTTGGCTGTTTTAGAAGGTAGAAGTGTTGGTAGTAAAATTTCCCTATTCAGGATCAAATTATCAGCGTAATAACATCTCTTTGGAACAGGCAGTAATATATGCTAAGGCAGAAAGGCAGTAAAATATCCTAAGACCAAGCACTGTGACGAATATTCTACAGATTAATTTATTTTTTAGTTTAAAATCGTGTTCTTGCAAGTAATTTAGATGAAATTCAATTAAGACCTTTATAGTGATAGTACGCGATGGTCACATAACTCTTCACTTTATCAGAGAGTCTGTTCGTAGAATACAATCTACGATAAGGCAACACAATAAAGAAGATTGCCTTCTTAAAGATTTATTAAACATATTCCGCGAAGCCCAACAGGAACCAACTTTCAATATCCTCTCTCTTTCTTGCTTACTTAACTAAGTAATACAACCTAATTGTCAGGATTATAACCATGCTTTTAAAGTCAACTTCAATGGACAGTTTTTCTTTCTGAATTTGCTTTTCATGGCAATTTATTTACTCTCAAAGTTTTTGCCAGAAGATCGATTCCAATTAACGCTCGACCGTAACGAAAACTTTTTTGGAATCCTTAATAACATCGCTATCCAGGTCCATTTCCAATACAAGTTCATTTTTTCCCCATTTAGGGCCATTATTACAACTTGCCGTTAAAGTTGGCTTCAGTTAAACGTACCTTTAGCTAAAGGGAACTTTAAAGTTATTTTCGTTATTACAACTTACAGATAAAATTAAGTTAACTTTTTCAAAAAAATGGCAATGCAGGTGCAATATCGATAACTTTTTCCACTTTAAGAAAGTCCTTTAAAAACGCAATGGCAACAATGTGCTTTCTTATTTGTTATGTTTATTATTTTATTATTGCCATATCGAAAATAATGTCTAAAATATGGCAAATTCAAAGATAAAGTGAACTTTAAATGTTAAAGGTTGCCTAACGCTCACTTCTATCTTATTGAGTATTCATAATAATGAAAAATAATTTATCTGCCGGTTAAAATCCTCCCTTTAGTTAACGACAAGTTGTAAAAATGGCCCTTGGCCGCATTTACACACATAACTTTTGTTTTTGCTTATTCAAAGAAGACAATTTGCTTCGTTGCTTATATCTCCGGTTCCAAATAGGATCCGACCGTAAAGAAACCTGTTTTAGAATCCTTGATATATAGTAGGATACCTGCAGTAGGATACTTGCAGTCAAACTTCTCCACAATATCGATCATCCAAACCAGACCATGTTAACAAAGAAAGTGCAGATTTCTAGCGTTTTGAGGATTTCTAGGAACGATTCGACTCAAATACCAAATTTATTTTGAGTATACCACTAATTGGATTTTTGATTAGGACAGGCCTTAGGAGTACAATGTGTGTAATATTTTATTCGGAATAACTGAAACAAGTTTCCCCGTAATCTTTTTTATGAACAATCATCCCTTCCGAGATGATTTTTAAAGACAAATAGGAAAAAATTTTTGTCCAAGTTTTTCAAATTATCAAAGCAATTTTGGGAGGTTATCAGAGAAGCTGTCTACTCAGCTAAGATGAGTTGTAGGAGGTGGGGGGGGGGGGTGTATTATTTTTAATTGCAAAATGGATATTCCTTCTTCGACTTTCTTCCATAGATTTGTTAGTATCTTCTGGGTAGATACACTTAACGCATTTGCCTGCTGTTACTTTAACAAAGGCGTCTATAAGTGCTATATTGTGGTTTTTGTCTGTGCTAATTAAATACGAATTTATCTTCATTATTATAATTATTTCTTACTTTTCTAGACATTAAATTTGTTTACTTTTTTTTTAATAATTTAGCCCACAGGACAGAGATTTCACATATTTTTAAAATGCCCGTTTATTTGAGGTGAAACAATTTTGAAGAGAAAGAAGAAACTTCGCAAAACAATATTCAAGAACAAAATTCGTGGGAAATTAAATGATGTAATAATAATTTTGAATTAAATAAAAATAAAAATAGATTTTTATAAAGCTATTTTAGCAACAAGGAAGAAAAGAAAAAAAACAGAGAACCACAGAGAAACTTAATAAACATGAATGTAAAAATCTGTGTGTGTGTGTATAATTTAAATTATTGCCAGAAAAGCCATTATTTAAAAGCCAATTGTCATAAATAAATGTATGCACGAGTAGAGGAGTAACAATCTTTATGTATAATGATATTATCGTTGGACGATGATGATGATGATGGGGGGGGGGATGATGCAGGCACGATAAAATATACAGATAAAATATTACATGGACTAATATATGATTAATGCGGACGAGACTAGATAGAGGTTAGATGAGTATAATAGATAACGAGCAGGAGCCACTGGATAAAGTAAAGAAAGCAAGAATATAAAAAGAGCAAAGGAAGAAAAGTAATAAAAGTTTCCTTTTACGCTATTTTACGTTTTATTTCTTGCATATTTCAAAAAATAAATTCTTCAAAAGGTGGTATCCCCTACATCATATATAGGAAGTAGTCCCCCAAAGTAGGCATATAACAGAACCGAGATCAGCAATCAGCGTACAGTGTTTGATACTTTCATTATCCTTATGCCATATACATACTATAATGTGTATGTAACACAGATTCTTAGCAAGAAGTAATAAAACCAACGAGTAAAAAACAAAAACAAACAAAAAAAATATCAATAAAATTAAAGTAAATACAACAACAAAAACAAAAAAACAAAAAACAAAAAATATTAGCCACATTGAATAATAATGAATTTACGACTGTTCATGATCATAATTGAAATAAGATTTCCAAAATGAAATAAAATTAAAAAAAAACGAATATAGGAATAAAGAAATGCAAAACTTACTTGTAAGCTGGTATAACTTGTTGTATTTACGTTTGTGAATGGAACCACTCTGATGTTCGTTTACATGGCTTGATGGCGGTAAAAGCAGGTAACGTAAACAGACGGTTTATATCATGCATGTAATTAAATCGGTCAATGACCATCCGCATATTTTTACAAAAAGAAAAGAAGGAACCAAAAAAAAAAAAAAAAGAAGGAAGAAATAATTTTGCAATTACATTAAGAGCAATTAATTTAATCGTTTAAATTTTAATTGTTCCACACAGGAGAAAACATTATAAGTTTGTACTATATGGTGGTATATGTTCATTGTATGTACCTGTTCAACAACACGATAAGCAACAGCAGGTAAATCCTTTTCTGTTTAATCCAATGGCAACAACACCGGGTTTTCCAACAAGCGACGTAAATTCAGCACGAATGAAAAGGACAGGTGACGGCAACATGCGGTTTACTCCAACGATCAGAGCCTCTATGTAACATTCTTGCTTCGTATTTAATAACAACGGCGCGGTTTCTTCATTCGCGATCCTCCCACTGCCAATAAGTTCATCAAGGTTGCACAAAAATCTAGAATGAAAAGTTTCATTTTTTTTGGATAAGAATGTTTACGAAACGTTTACGTTGTTGATGGTGAACCACGTTTTGGAGCTAAGAGATTAAAACTAAAGCCCCGGTTAAGCCAAACGTCACGTAACGTACGCTTATTTTTAGTGTATGCGAAAATCAAGTATGATATACTTACCGAAATTACATGCAACATGCAGTAGACAATTGGTCATTACCCCTCACTCAGGTTTACGATCCAGCTTCTCACGCTACTTATGTTGTGTGCGTTAATTTTATGCAAAGTGGCGAGACCTACAGTATAAAACCGACTCCGAACGACAGATTTTTAAGAAACTTTTCAAGGCAATTCTTTATTTACTCACAGAGTTTTTGCCAGAAATCTCAGCAGTCGCCGAAGACTTATTTTTCATGTTTTGTTTTGATGTCTGACCTGGGATTTAAACCGTGACCTTGCGTCTGATAAGCCAACAAACTACCTAGTAGACTGCGGAGACCTCACCGAAATTAGATTAAGGTTAATTAAACACTGTCATTACTTTCGTATTTTCGTATTCTAAAGACGAACGTAAGTTTCTTTATGTTCCGTGGACGTTTGGCTAACCGGGGCTTAAAGAGCATTGGACATATTAAATATCTTGGCAGAGAGACACGTTATTTCTCTGAATTTCACAATTTAGTAGAAATGTGCGTTTAATTAGTAAACTTTTTCGATTTAAAGTTTTTTGTATCTTAAAAGCTCTGTTACGTTCCATGGACGTTTGGCTAACCAGGACTTAAAGAGCATATGACGTATTAAATATATTGAAGTAAGCCGTAATTTTTTTTGATTTAAAGTCCAAATATCTTCTTACTTGCCTACTTAATTTGTCATTACAACTATTTAGCCAGGATTCCAACCTAGTTTCTCACACCAATCATGTTTCGTGCGTTAATTTTATCCCTGAGTGGTGGAACCTACAATTTAAAGTCGTCTAGGAGCGATAAATTTTTTGTACTCTTGAGGGTTTTTTCAGAAGTCTGTCGGGAGGAAGTAGCCGAAAGAAATATTATTTCTTTATATTTCTTTGTCTTCGACTTGTCTGAGCTAATAAGCCAAGACACTATCTACTAAACTACAGCGACTTTTGGTAAAGTGTTCACATCAACTTAAAACCAGTAAAATATGCTGGTGACTTACCTCATGTGGACTGTGATCAAAGATTTTTTTGCTTTGTTGTAAGCCAGCTACACTGATTTGTGGTAATTCCCTTAGTTTGATCGATGAATGATGGATTTTATGCCTTCGCATTGCCCTTGGATCATCTGAACGATGTGATCTTAATTCATTAAGATCCGCTTCCTGAGTAAACAAGAAAATGAAAGAAACATTTCAATTAAAATCCAATTTTAACGTTTGAAAATACAAAAGAAATTATTTAAGAATTATTAACCTGGGAGGCCTTCGGAAATGCCTTTGAATATGTATTTAATTAAAGAGAATTTTTTGTGGGGGAAAAATATAAACAAATATTTACAAAAACAAAAGAAAACAATAAAAATCATTGGCATTATTAATACAAATGATGAAGAGGATAGAAGACAGTAAAGAGAGAAAATAAAAGGAAAATTTGTTACAAATTTTTACCTCCAAAGTGGCATCTTCCGGTGCTGATATTTTACGATTGCCGGCATCGCCGTTTTCTTCAGTAACTTTTTTGGCTTCCACGCTGTCTTGATGGGAAAATTTACGTTGTCTATAATACTGATGGCGGCTAGAAAAAAAAAAAAAAGAAAAATGAAAAACGAAAAACGAAAAACGAAAAAACGTTAACGTAATAGAGAAAATAAACAAAAACAAAGACAAAAAAAAGGTGCAAATTAAGAATTATTTTTTTAAAAGGAAAAGGAAATACAAGCCAAAAGAGAAAAACATCAAAAACAACAAAAATTATTCAAGACTTTAATACATTTTGTACATATTGTGTTAGGCAAGTTGAAAACTGCTTAGAGGCGATATTTTTCATTTTTGGCTTTTGTTTTTCTTTTTCTTTGTTTTCTTTCATTTTTTCTTTTTGTTGTTGTTTACATTTAACATTGAATTCGTACCTTTTTCTTCTTTTACGCTCGTGTATATTATCGTTGGGTTGCTCATCATAGCTTAAACTAGGGGGTGTAACAACAGTTGCCTTCTTCTTACCAAATTGTACGTGTTTCTCATCAGCCGAATTATCCTATACAAACAAACAAACAAACAAAACAACACAATAAAATTATACAATCAAAATAAAAAACCCTAACATATCAATCAAATTAAAATAACAATACGCTATGCTTGCATAAAGCCTTAAAAGTGATTGAAATATTCTCCACAAATACTTACCGAATGATCACCATGCCCAGCACGTTCTGAAACTAATGGAAAATCTTCTGGTATATCATCATAGTTTTGTGCATTATTTTTTTCATTATTATGCTCATATTCAGAATCTTCTTCAATATTCAAATCATTATTCAGATTTTTTGGACGATGTACTGAAAAAATATGAAAAAGAAAAGTTCACTGTTAGCCTAAGGCATTCCTCCATTTTGTATTTCTTTCATAAATTCCCTACCGTTTTTGCTTTTATAAGATCCGATTGGGTGTACGGTATCTTGAAATGTGGTCACATCAAATTTTTCTTTTAATGAACTTGGAGCAGCGAAAACTTTTTCCATTTCCGAGTCCAAGAGCACTTCATTTGGATCTTCATTGCCACCAGACTAAAACAAAGAATTTTTCAATTGAAATTATTATTAACATTGTAAATTTTTATTGCATAAAATATTAAAAAATAATTAATTATTCATTAATTTAATTGTTTACAGACAAGATTTCCAGAGTAAATATTTTTTTTTTGTCAAATACACTCACTCGTCTTGTGATAATTTTGTTCTGGATGTCTTGCCAAATAATTTGTTAAACAGACAAGCCTAAGCGTGCACTTATTGTGAATAAAAACAAGACTACCAATAGATAAAGAAACGAACCGCTATTGCAAATTAAAAGCCAAAGTTGCCAGTGAAAGCTGTTCTGATCACCAGTATAGATCACTTTGTTCCCTACCAACCCAGGCATAATTTGCTATGGTCAATAGGCCTTTCTCTGATCTTATATCAAAGCAAAGAGCTAAGATGGTGATATAAAACAGTTAAATCCTGTAACAACTGCAACTATGTCTGATATTCTTGAAAGACATGGATACATCCACTTTCCGCCTACAACATTTGGTTTTAGAATTCCAACTACAGACTTCAGATCTAAAGTGTCAAAGGTTCCCAATCGGACCCTTGGGGTATATAGCCATAAATCAAAGATACATGTCAGGGAAGATTGTGATATATTTATTAAGGATCCTGACATTAAACTTTCTTCTTGGCTGTCCTCAACACTGACATGTATTCCATGGCCATTTTGAAAGCAACACAATGCTTGTTGGGTACCGAGATTGTCCCAGAAAATCACTTTATTTACACGAACAGACAAGCTGTGTTTACGATCTTAACGAAGGTATTTTCAATGTCCCTCCTTGTCCATGAATGGCAAAGATTTCTCAGGAATATTTTTGGGTTTATTCAATGGCAGTAACTCTTGTATTGGCATTTTCCCAGAAAAACGACCTCATTTATTCGGACAGCCAGTCTGTGATTAAGTTCTCAACGAAGGCATTCCCAGCATCCATTCTTGTTCATGAATAGAAATTATGTTAACATTCAATGCTAACTTTTATAGGGACTCAAGAATATTATCAGAAATAACATTAATGATGAGCATGTAGCAAGGCATAGGTATTCCGATTGCCTTAGTTTAGTTGAATATTATCCACTCGTTTTACAGATAGGCTCCTAAAATCATTGGCAATATTGGTAGACTCTGCTGGATACGTATGGATACGAAGAGTTCCGACCATTAACCATTCTCAATAGCTCAATAGCGATTCTGCAGAGCCCCTTTCCCTTTAATAGGCATATCAAAAGACTTGACATTCCGTCAAATGACTTCTGAAGGAGTTGGGGATCTAATGATTAGGAAATAATTGTCTTTTATCTCATGTATCAGCAGCATACTGCTCTTGTTATAAAAAGTAAACGGTTTCCAACCTTACCCCGACACTTTTGACAGTGTTCCCTAATATAAAGATTAGTGCAAGAGCAAAATTACTTTTGGACTTGAATTGGTTGCTCTAAAGACTGTTTAGTACTCCGATTGAAGGTTTATTGTGGCATCACAATGGACATAACTGCTGGCCTAAGTGAAACCTATTCCTACGAAATGAGTGCGACACATTACTTTACTTAAACTAGCATAAGTTGCAGATTCCCATTTTATCACATCAGGCAAATATTTCAATACCGTTTCGGAGATCGTCATGGAAAATGACGATCGTCAAGGGAATTTAAGACAGTGAAAACTATTTGCGAAAGTATACGACTTTACCAGTAGCTCTACCATTTCAAACATGTAAGGAAGAGCATGGGAATATAAAATTGGAAGCTTTAAGAGTATAAAAGAAAGCATTTTTGGAAAAAGAAGAAAAAACTCGTTTTAAATTCGATCGGGCACATGTAACTTGAACTTCACAAAAATGGGCAATCTATGACCGATGTGTACCATTTACACTATTGTCGACCTGGTGGAAAAGTTGGTGAATAGGCATAAGGTTGAAATGGTTTTGACCAGTAAAGTAAAGCAAATGATTTCTAAAAAAATCAAATTTTCAAATTAAATTTCTAAAAAAGAATCTTGGAACTTGAAATCCGAAATGTAAGTCATAAAAAAACATTACAAGGCGATTTAGTATACATACATACATATTTACTTGCATACAGGATTATAACCTAGCTTCTCACATCACTTATGTTTTTTGTGGTAACTTTATCCATGAGTGGCTGGACCTACAGTTTAAAGTCGACTCTGAGCAACAGATTTTTGAGAAAATTTTCGTGGAAATTTTGTTTGACGCACAGAGTTTTTGCTAGAAATCTACTGCGACTTCCTAGTCGAAAGAATATTTTTTTTATATTTTCGTTTGGATGTTTGAACCCTGGCTTTACGTCCAATAAGCCTAGAATACTACCAACTAGACTACGGCGACTTCTATTAGTATGCTGATGATTAGCAACAAATGACAGCAACCGATAAAAAGAAACTATCAATCGTGTTTATAAGACTGACAAATAGAAATTCAGTTAGGAGAACTCTTTGTGAACTGCAATAAATCTTTCAAGTTGAGTTTATTTAGCTGAATACGTTGCAAGTGTTCCTCTCAAGACACATTGTATTATATATGCACTTATCGACATACAAAGATATCGATTAAAACACAAAAAAAAAATCAAACATTTTCATGAATAGTGTAACCACAATGAGTGTCATAGTTTGAACACCATACACCCTCTCTCCGAAAATAGGAGGTGAACCTTTACAATTATGGTACAGAAAAATGCCATTAAACTTGTACATTTGCTTATTCAAATTAGAAGTAAAAAAAGTACCTTCTTTTTGAACAACGTTAATATTTAATTTCTTTTTTTTCATACAATTTCCCAGAAGTTTCTTTCTTTTCTTTTTTTTTTTTGTGTGTGACACAATGTAATAGGAAATGTGTATGAGAAATTTTTTGTTTAAGGAACAAAATTGTTGGAGCCCAATAAGTTTTTTCACTTTAATGAATGTCCTGCCATAAACAAAGTTTCCTTTTTTTTTCCTTCTGTTTTTCTAAAAAGTAATAAAAGCAAGAAGACACACAATCAATGTTGTTAAGAAAAAAAGAAAAAAAAAAAGAAAAGAAAAAATCAAATATTAATTTACAGACGATAAAGTTTTCGTTATAACCATATTCTATGTACATACATATATGTTTTATGGGATTTTTTTTTTTTTTTAAAGTCTATGTATATACATACATACAGTTACACTTATTAAGTATTGTGCCAACATGAAAGCACGTGTAAAATGCTCGCACTGGTGGGTATATTTATACGTAGGCTGAGGCTTGAGACTTTTATTGTTAAATTTTCTTATTAAAATGTTTATTGTTAAATTTTCTTATTAAGAATTCTGATAATAAAATTGAAAGTTTACTGGCCACTGTAGTGTTTTTCCAGCAGAGGTCATGGGCATTTTAAAAACTGCGCAGTGCTTGTTGGATGATGGGATTTTCTCCGAAAATCGTTTGATTTATTCAGACAGCCAGGCTGTGTTTAAATCCTTAACGAACGTACTTTGAATATCTGTTTTTTGTCTATAAATGCCGAGGATTTCTCAATGAAATTTTGGATAATTCGGAGATAAGTCTTAAGTTAAGTTCCGGGACACATGGATATTATTGGAAATTGTGTTGTTGATGAGTTGGCTAATGCCAATACATAGCTTACAATCTCCGACATGTTACAAGGCATAGGTATTACGTTTGCCTCAGTTAAATTGAATATTATCCGCTTGTCTTGCAGGGCGACTCAGTCTTATTGGGAGCAGAGTGATACGTCCCATATTGCAGGAAGAGGACCAACTCCCTTATATCCTTAAATCTCTGTCACACAATGCCGATACTCAAGGGCCAACTTTTCTTTTGATAGTCATTCCAATAGACTTGGTATAGCGTCAAATGACTTCTGCAAGAGCTGTGGAGTCGGAGGAGAACAAAGAAACTATCCTGATCTTCTTATAAAAAAAAGAAGGTTTTTGAACTCTAACTTACTGACATCCTTGACCAAACTCTTGAGTATAAGTGCAGCAACAGAAAATTTATTTTTCAAAATTCGGGTTGGTTTTGTCTAGGGAATGTTTGATTCCTGTGTTGCATATTAGTTGTGGTAACACAATGGCACTAAAACCTGGCCTAAATGGAATTGAATATTATCCGCTTGCCTTGCAGGGCGACTCAGTCTCATTGACAGCAAAGTGGTACGTTCAATATTGAAGGAAGAGGAAAATCTTTGTCACACAATGCCGATACTCAAAGGACAACTTTTCTTTTGATAGTCATGCCGTTAGACTTGGCATATCGTTAAATGACTTCTGCAAGTGCTGTGGAGTAGTCTGAGGAGGACAAAGAAACTGTTCTGCTTTTCTTGTAAAAGCAGGGTTTGCAAACTCACTGACATCCTTAACCAAGCTATCGAGTAAAAGGATTGCTGCAATAGCAAGATTACTTTTAAGCTCGGGTTGGTTCTGCCTTAAGAACTTTTGATCTTCGGTTTGAATATTATTTGTGGTAAAACAATGGCGCTAAACGCTGGCCTAAGTGGAATCTCTTCCTACAAGGAAAATCTTCCCCCTTACTTAGCCTAACTTAAGTAACAAAAACTAAAAAAAAATCCTAAGAACCGATCAATACAACGAGTTCATTTGCATTCGTTAGAACATTTAGTTTTGATGCGGAGATATCCACACCAATAAGCAACAATATCCACACCAATAAGCAACAATGGAATGAAAAATCTTTACATAATCATTGCTGGGTAGGGTATCAAAATGGCCATCACAATTTGTTTGCACAAAATACAGCAAGTGTACCTATAATTATAAATTACTCATACAACGTAAACTTTTACTTTCATTTTTAAAGCCTTTAGAGAATGGATATTCAAAGAAAAGTAATTTCTAAACTTCTTGCTATTGTTTGTGTTGTTCGTTTTGTTTAACAAACATAGACGTACATACATACGTACATACACATGTTAGTGTGTTGATGAATATAACAATACATTAGAAATCATCAAAATATTTAATTATTATCCCTTAAAGTTTCAAAAATATTTTAGAATCCATATTTACACTCAGAAAATTTTATAAAATGAGAGACGAAAAACAAAGAGAGAGTGGGGGATTAGTAAAGAACTAAGCTTTTGTAGGAAATTTATTGTTGTTTAAATAACTTCTCTTCAAAGTTATTGTATGATGGGTAGGTAGCATCGTAATACTTCCTTTTTAAAATTAAAGTTAATAATTTATTCGAAAATTTTCGAAGAAATTTTAACACAATTTCTAGTAAAAAATAAAAAAAAAATTTTTTTTTGTTTACAATACCAGAAATGTCTAAGGGATAGGGCATAGGAAAAATTTCTTACTAATCAAACGGCAATTATCTTTTGTAAATGTATTTGTATGAGGCTTTAACTTCAATAATTTACTAGGCGCAACTAAATACGTCCATGCCATGCTTATGTCGCAAAGTTAACAACAAATTAATCACTTTATTACCCTTTCTTCATACTAAGACTTTAGTTTTTGTTTTAGCAACTTAAGTAGCGCAAGCAGAAGTCGATAATTTTTTTTAATTTATTCTTTAAGGAGTTCATTAAAGAGAAAATATTTTAAAACCATAGAACAACGGACTTGATTAAAGAGAAAATATTTTAAAACCATAGAACAACGGACTTTATTCACTAATATTTTGGAGTTGATAACTAAAAAGAGAAAATGTTGAAAGCTTAAGGCCCAGAAAATGAGTTCATTACACACATACAAACATAATTTGGTCATTACAACCCTTCCTACCTTCTCGCAACACTTTTGTTGTGTGTGTGTTAATTTTATACCTGAGTGGCGGGACCTACAGTTTAAAGTCGACTCTGAACGAAAGATTTTTTTTAAAAACTTTTCATGGCAATTTCTCTCTCGCAGAGTTTTTGCCAGAAATCTGCTGGGAGGCATTCACCGAGGAAATATTTTCCATAAGTCGCATTTATTTTTAATGTGTTAAGGATCCTGAAATAATTATTTGAGCTTTAAAAACCTGCGGACATAGTTCGTAGGTGTTTCAGACTTTTTTGTTATTCTCTTAAATTTTTTTTTTCTTTTTTATCATTTGGAGTGGAAATGTTAGATTTGCTTATGCCGTTTACTAATCGATCTTGAGTGTGAATGTTTTTCAGTCTACGTAGGATTACACATACGTAAACCCGGATAGGGCCTGCAAAACAGGGACGGCGTGGTGGAAACTTTC
>QOCX01002037.1:0-25551 GCA_005959815.1 Sarcophaga bullata | reverse complement strand
TTTAAGAGGTCGCATGATAAGGAAATGCTTTGTCTGAAACCTCGCATGGTATAAAAAGGTTCAGAGAATTTTATTCTTACTTTGACGGAGCTGCAGGAATTGCTCACAACATAACTTTGCACAGCTTTATCATCTTTGCAGGTATACAGAGCTCAGACATTGCGGCAAAAACACGAAATGGCTGATACTTTCCGAAGGGAACTGCTGTATTCGACCATTGGCAGATCGTAATTTGCGAATTTGGTGTCATAATTTAGGCTTGCACTTGTACTTCAAGTACTTCGTACTTCAGTTTCTATTGGAGTTGATTTTTTAACTCCAATAGAAACTGAAGTACGAAACCCATTGAAAACGACGATCGAAAAATAATCGTCAGCGCTGAGACTCAATTGTGGACGAATGGGTGCAAGAATGGTCAAAATTTGGGAAGATACCAATACACATGATATCCAAGAGCGTTCAATATACTTTAAAAAAGTCACTGCTTAGTGTGGATTTTGGACTGACGATGATGGCCAGGCCATCACTATCAACTTCAAGTACACTATGTTACGGCTCAGCCAACATGGCCTTTAGCATACCACAACTTGACGGAATTTCTCACTCTAACTTGCTCCCACAAACGTACAAAATCCAACGGATCAAGGATTTTATGGTAAACGACCACAGACACCGACATGTGTTCGCTTAATGGGCTCTAAAGCAGTTGGCAACTGAACGTAGTTTTCATCGAAAATAACTGATACACGAACTGATTGTAAATGGCCACAGATAACGACATTAGTTCGCTAAATAGGCTGAATCAGTTGGCAGCTGACCGTTGTTAACCGATAAGACCCATTTCGCGATGAATGGGAACGTGAAGGAACAAAATTTTGGATTTGGGACGATACCAGTCTACACGACAACCAAGAGCCTTCAATACATTGTTAAAACGTGAATGTTTGGTGTGGACTTTGGATTGGCGGCTTCATGGGTCCATATTTCTATGAGAATGAGGTTAACCAGGTAGTCAAAGGCAAGCACTTTAGGTCGATGAGTATCAGTTTCTTTTGGCTTAAATTGAACGATTTGGGCATCTACGACATGTGGTTTCATCAGAACGACTGCATGGCAGATTAGATATTCTGCAGGTCATTAATAGGCTGCGACTAATGGTGTAGAGAATCTTATAGAATCGGAGTCTTATGTGGGATGCAAAATGTCATAGTTAAACAATCATTCTAGCATTGTGAAGCATCATTAGTGCAGCCTATGAGCCAGAAAAGTAAACTCCCAGTACAATATATATGAGAAGACATTGTCATGGCATCCTTTATATAATTCAAGCTCTTTTTAAAAAAAATTTTTGGGATATGAACCTAGGCTCCTTATCAATTGCCCTGGAGTGTGCATTTGTGTTTGAACAATTTATCTGAAAATATTTGCATAAACAGAACAGTTTTTAAAATGAAATTATTTTGTTGAACACAGCATTTTGTTTAATTGTTTTAAATACCATTTCCTTGTTATTAACGTATTAAAACATGTGTTACGTGAGTGTCTACGTCTATGCATACGTGCGTGTTGGTATTTTCTAAATCCTCGTATACAATTTACTGTTGATTTCTTGGTATTAAAGGGACATGCCATATGTCGCCCCATTTCAATAGCAGAGTTAATTACAGTCCTTTGCAGTGAATTTGAAATTTAATTCCAGCTTTTAAATCGGACCCCAACCAAATCATGTTCATTATGCTAGTAAAAGTAAACTTTATATAACCTATTAATTGTATATGCGGTATACTTCCCTTCCCCTTTTCATACATGTAATTACATTATACACACATTTTTATTTGCATTATTTATTATGTTCTGTTCTGTGCAAGTTGCAATAAAAAAAGTGCAGATTTTTCACTTAATCATCGTAAAATACAACAACAACAACAACAACAACAATAAATGTGTTCGCTGTGTTGCATTCGTCTTAAATATTTAAATAATGCAGTGGCAGTGGTAGTAGTTGTTAACAAGAGGCAACCTGATAAAATGCATTATTAAAGTTGTATTTCCATTCATTGCCTGTGCATTAAATACAGAGAACAGCTGTAAATAAAATTTTCTTTTGTTTAACGCTTATGGCTTAAGGAATCCTTCGATGAAGTTTCCTTAGGAAAGCACAGGGAGTTACAGTTTATGAAGATACTTTATGTTCATGGAAGTATTTCAACAGGAATGCTCCCGCATATACTTTATGACGCGATAGCGCTATATTTATTAAAAAATACTCTAAAATTGGTCTTATTAACGGTACCAAGTAATACGTAATCATGCGTAGGTCTATGAATTCACAACATTGCTATGAAAAACTCTTTCCTATTTAAATACAAAAATTATGGAATGTGAGAATAATCGATTATCGAAATTTATCGATAACATAGAAAATCTACCGCTATCGAAAATGTTGCTCATTCAAAATTTTGTTTAGAGTATTGATATCGATGAAATTTACACGATAAAGTTTATCGATGACATTGAAAATTTAACGAAATCGAAAATCTTGTTCATTCAAAAAATTTTCCTCAGAATGGCAATATCAATATCGAAAAATTAATGAACATGAAAATATCGATAACATAGAAAATCTATTGAAATCGAAAATGTTATTGTATTCAAAAATTTTTTCTTCATAATATCGATATAGATAAATAAACAACACAAAATATATCGATAATAATAGAAAATCGATTGATATTGAAAATGTTGCTCATTCGCATATTTTTCTTCAGAATATCGATAACGCAATAAAATTTATCGATAATACAGAAAATCTATCGATATCGAAAATGTTGTCTTATTGCTCAAATTTTTCTACAGAATAACGACATCAAAAATTAACAAACATGAAATTTTTCGATAACATAATAAACTATTGATTTTGGAAATGTTGGTCATTCACAAATTTTTCTTTAGAAAATTAATATCGAAAAATTTTCTATCGAAAATAAAACAAAGACTAAGTTATCGATATTAATTGACTTATTGTTATCGAATACAAGAATTATATAAAAATTAATTATACAAATTGAATAATATAATAAAAAATAATAACAATAAAAATAATTGAAAAATTAACAAATATTAAATATCGATAACATAGAAAACTATTGGTATCGAAAATGTTTTTTCTTTAGAATATTAATATCGAGCAATTTTCTACCGAAATAAAACAAAAACTTAATTATCGATATTTATTGATTTATGTTATCGATAACACACCTTGTATAATTATATATAATGAAAGCTTATCTCGGAATCTGATTTAAAAGGTGCTATTGGAATCTAGCCATCGATATTTATTGAATAGTTGTTACCGATATTTATTGATTAATTGTAATCGATAACAAAAATTATATAATTGTATATATAAAAATAAGTTATAACAGAATCCGATTCCTAACTTTCTATTGAAATTTCTTGATATTCGTGGATTTTATAGAAGATTTATCGATAAAAAAAAAGAAAATAAACTATAAAAATAAAAATAGACGAACCTCTTAATAACAAAATAAATAGCAAAATATTCTGAATCTCAACAAACAAGAAAAAACAACTCATACTCTCAAGCTCTGTGGCACTTGTAAAGACTACGAACAGCAGCGATATTCAACATGGAACATGAACATTTATTATAATTGTTGCTGCTATTTTAGTTGTTGTAGATCATTATAAAAGCAAATGACATGTTTTTAATTAAATGCTGGAAAATTTAACGCTACTGTCGCGCGGCATATTTTTAAAATAAACGACAACAACAAAAAAAAAACGAATATGAAGAAAATGTAAAAAGAAAATAAAAGGAAAACCCAAGTATTTCTTTTTAAAACAGAAATATTTTGTTCTCATAAAAACAGCATTTCACATATAAATTCCCTTTCTTAACGAAACGATACAAATATTTTCCTCTTCTGTTTCTCCTACAGAAATTGTGGCTCGAAAGAATACTGAAGAAGAGAAGGAGGAGCAGGAGGAGGAGTAGGAATAGCATTGCAGATGTGTAAATAGTAGTAAAAGTATCACAGCAGAGTGTCGAATGCAACAAGCTGCAAAACTTTTACTTGCTCATTATAATTATTTAACATAACAGTGCCATATTTGCAATTGTATAGTGTGTGTGTGTGTGTGTATGTGTGTGTGTGGTAAGAGACATACAGACAGACAGAATCATAGTGAAATTATAACGCAGTCAGTCAGCCAGCCATCCAGCCATCCAGCCAACCAGCCAGTCAGTCATTCAGTCAGTCAGGCTAGCAAGTTATTACCATCACTACTGCCAACACAATAATAATGGCACTTGCAACTTGCAAGTCGTATCATAAGAAACTGAAATGAGAAAAACATTACAACAATAACAACAATAATAAAAGGAAAAGGAGAAAAGCAAAAAAAAAACACACAAAACGAAAGAATAAATATCATGCATACATACTGATTAATTGTGTTGCCATAAATCTTACAACGCTATTTATAGTTGAATTGGTTGGTGTATCTTGTACATGTGCATGTGCACGACGTACATATGTATGTATGTATGTGAACTTTATTCATTGCCATATTGCCACACATAAAATGAATGCGGAGTGGGAGAACTTTTGGACAAATAGACGAACTTTAAATACCCTTTGATGTAAAAAAAAATTTTGTATAGAAAAATGTATCCAAGGACTAGGGTAAGGTCCTGCCTAAGAACGGTGTTCTGCCTAGGAACGAAGTTAGACCTCTTGTAATACAAAAATTCAATATCCTACCCGAAGATTAAACAATTACTATAGCAAACTATTCCAACCCCAGAAACTAACAGAAAGAAGGGGCTTTAGATTCCTGGCTTTAGATTCCTGCTGAACTCATGCAAGAGAATGTAATTATGCGATGCATGGCCTTACGCTTCAGTGAAAGATTTCATTCTCCATTTATCCAGAGCAGCCCCCAGTCATATTAGTCTAGTAGGCAGTATATTGACTAATTAGAAGAAATCTTTCTGCAACTTTCTCTCTGCAGTCTTCTGACAGAAATTTTGAGAGTAAAAAAAAATTTCATGAAAAGTTTCACAAATGGGTTGTTAGAAGGCGATGAGACGCTGGGTGGTGTGTGGAACTAGGTCATACTCCTATCTAAAGTACAGTAAAGGCCAATAAAGTCATGAAGTCCACTAGAGTCTAGTAATTCAGCTATTGTAGTGCCTCTTTGTAAGACGCCCAGAATTCAAAAAGTAGGAATACCTACGTCGTTTAACAGGATGAAGACTGTGTATGCCCTTTGCTCGCGCTGGTCCATGCTAGAGTTATCCTGCATGAAAGAAGACAAACTTAGAGGATGTTTGCTTTCAAAGGAAATTAGCGGATATTCAGGAAATTAGTCAGTTTTCTGTACGACAGTATTCTCTTCGGTAGGCTCGTTTCATTTCATTGTTGGCTGTTTCGAATCGTAAAGAGCAGTCTAAGTCCGTAAGGGCAAAAAAATTACTCGTGATTAAATTGTATCACCATCAAGGTCCAGTTGACATCAGAATTTCTTGGGACAATTTGTTCTAGCAATCTTTACTGCAATAAAAGGATTGAGCACTCAAGAACTCCTATATCATGTTACAATACTGTTCACAGATACTGTAATATCGGCCTCATCTCCAAACAGTCCCTCACTGTGACCAAAATTCGCACCAGACAGCTGTTCGCAGTGGATGCATTCGTTTCTCATGGATTTCATGAGTATTTTCTAAGCCCAAAAATCAACAATTTTACGATTTTATTAAGCCATTAAATTTATGATCTGCTTCATTGGAGGAATAATTAGCTTAAATGCTCCTTAAACGAATATCTGGTAGTTTGAGGTTCTGAATCAACTGAGTTTTATACGCATGAGAGTGGTAGTCTTTTTTCGAAATTCGTGAAATTTAAAGTTGTTAAGGAAGTTGTCGAAGTAATGTGTTCAGGTGCACGATGACTCTACAGATAGAACTTTACTTTGCCGGACTGAAGTCTTAAGACCTGGTTAGTCAAACGTTCACGGAATGTAATGGAACGCACGTTCATTTTTTAGCATATGAAAAGGAATTTAAATGCTTAACGATAACACATTACAGTAAGGTAATCGCTCTCATTGCCTTTCTGTTCTGAAAACGAACGTAGGTTCCGTGAACGTTTGTCTAACCAAGGCTTTACTGCCCATAGCTGATTTAGTTTCTTCAAAATTGTTTCGAATGATTGATACATGAAGTGCAATTACATGCACATAGGTTTCTTTATTCAAGGAAAATCTCTTCCATTTTGTAAGAATTATTTCAAAAACAAACGTACGTTCCCTTACGTTCCACGAACGTTTGCCTAACCAGGGCTTTACTGCCGATAGCTGATTTAGTTTCTTCAAAATTGTTTCGAATGATTGATACATGAGATGCACTTACACACACATAGGTTTTTTTATTCAAAGAAAATCTCTTCCATTTTGTAAGGATTATTCCAGAAACAAACGTACATTCGGTTAAGTTCCATGAACGTTTGGCTAACCAGGACCTTTACTGCCGATAGCTGATTTGGTTCCTTCAAATTTGTTTCGAATGGTTGATACATGAGGTGAACTTACACTCACATAGGTCTTTTTAATCAAGGAAAATCTGTTCCATTTTGTAAGGATTATTCCAAAACAAACGTACACTCGGTTACGTTCCATGAACGTTTGGCTAACCAGGCTTTACTGCCGATAGCTGATTAGTTCCTTCAATTTGTTTCGAATGATTTACACATGAGATGCACTTACACTCACATAGGTTTTTTATTCAGACAAAATCTCTTCCATTTTGTAAGGACTAAGCAAAACAAACGTACGTTCGGTTACGTTCCATGAACGTTTGGCTAACCAGGACTTTACTATGTCTTACCGCTATACTTTCTTCAATTTTGTTGCAAATGTGTGATACATGAGGTGCCTTTACAAACCGAATGTTCTTCGTAGTTTGCTAGAGTTCTCAGCATAATTTTGTACAGTTTTTTTATAAGTTTTCCTAGTCCTGTCGCGTTATCCTTTCATAAAGTGCTGCGTTTCTAGTACACTTTATGAGTGCACTGTTACTGAGACACACTTACGTATATACTCTTATCGAACTTAAATACTAATTCGATAGGAAATCAAGACAATACAAATGGTTGCTATAACTGAATTCGAATTTGTTGATGCTGTAGTGTGAGTCATTTTAAAGATGGGGCGTCAAATGAGGTTAAATGAAAGATTTTCATGTCGTTTTATTATTATTATTGTTATTGTTAGTGTTATTGTTGTTGTTGTTGTTGTATATTTAATTTATGTATTTATGGTTGTATGAATTGTAAATTTAAAAAAAGAAAAATTATAATATTTTCTATGAAATAAATTACGCTCAAATGCATTTGTAATGAAAAAACTTTTTTTAATCATTATGTTTTTTTTTTCTCTTACATTTCTTTCCATTTTTCCATATTTTTTCTTCTTGTTTTTTTGTTTTTTTTTAATTTCCTTAACAAAGAAAGAAGACACAATTTAATGAAGAATCTTTAAATAAATCGAAAAGAAACATGCTCATAAACATAATTTTATGACAAGAATAATGATTTTCGACAGACATTATAAGGCACTAGCAACAAGACAGCATACTTGAATGAAAACCTAAAGAAAATAAAAGAAAAGAAAATTTTAATTGAAGAAAAAACTGATTTTCTTTAAGAAAATATTTTTATTTTTTTCCCAATTTTAATTGCTTTAAATTGACTTTTAAAGATGAAAATCTTCTCTTTTATCGTTAAATGTTATGCGATTAAATTTTTGCTCACAAGAAATGAAAAACTTTCTCTTTCGTATTGATTTTCGTAATGGCCATTTTGTGCTGCTCAGAAAGAGGGCCTCTTTAAATTAATTAATAAAAATCATATTAAATATTATGATAACCCACTTAGGACACAAGTTACACACAAGTTTTGTGTGTTAAACTTTCTCTAGCCATTGTTATTATAATAAATAAACCAAACGCCCTCCTCTCTCCCCAAATCCTCTCTCTAGGCACTCTTTATCTTCTATACAAATAACTTAATTCTCCCCTTTTGGTATGGCATGGCAGAAAATTATGGAAAAAAATATTTGATTAGCCTCGTTAACTTGTAATAAACATTCGTATATACATGCATACAAGGCCTCAAACATTCACTTATTACAAGTTTATGAAGAAGTTTTCCTCTTTCAACATACACAACTGGCGCCTTGGCAGCAATTTTCATTTTCAGTGTAAACACTTTCTTAATTTTTATTCTCATTTTTTGTTGGTATTGTTGTGTTGTTGTTGTTGTTTTTTTTCTTTCTTTTATTTTTTAAACAAACATTTCATTTGAATTTAGTTTTTTGTTGTTGTTGTTGGTATTATTATTGTATGAGCGATTTTTGAAAGCCATTCCTTCCATTGTATTTTTATTCTAAACAATAAAATTTTGTCTTGTACACACACACAAGATGGAGAGAGAGAGAGAGAGATAGAGATGGAGTGCAAGTCAAAGTTTTGAACTTTAGTAGATGAACTCTAGACTGAACGATTCATTATTTCTTCGGTAACAAGTGGTGGCCATAATTATGCCAAAAATGTTCATAAATACAGTGAGAAATAAAAGTTATGTTACTCTAGTTGCAATGAATTTTCGTTTTCTTCATTTTCTATTGCCTTTGATTGAAACGAAGGATGAACCCCTTAATTAGGGAAAACGTCCTGTCCTAGTTTTTTCTTAGTTAAAGAATATGCTTCCCAGAGTTATAATATATTGAGGTTGTGCGGTTATAGTGTGCATAAAAACATTTCGAGATTGTTTGTTTTTCTTTTTTTGCAAATAACACTCAGGGGAGAAGCCCTCCCAATGTAAAATATTTTGTTGGAAATGGAAAAAAGAAGTTGCCAGAAGGAAAAAAGTATTTCACAAGCAATAGATTCTCTCTGTATTTCATTATGCCTCCTACTGGCCGACGGATTACGAACGTATGTGCTTCAGAACAACAAGCGATTGTTAGGAAGGAATCCCTTTATTTCCCTTTCTTTATATGCAAAATTTTTTTTTTTATTTTCATTACCCATCCTTGGAGCACATGGCTTCCATAAAGTATTTCTATCTTCCGTTTGGTTGTTCTACTTTTTTTGTGTTTCATTGACATTTTATTGTACCAGCTAAGCAGTTAATTGCTTTGCTGTAGCAGGTCCAAGGATAATGGGGGCTGAAATCTATCGTTGCCTAGAGATAACGCCCTCCGACTGCGTGGTGGAGTGGTGGGAACATTGATTTCATCCTTTTTCAACCCGCTTATACGAAACTGCCAACTTTTCATTTCATATAAATCCGCCTGAATTTGACTAAAGGCACGGGTTATGTTGGCTTTGAGAACCGGGTAGCAGCTTATTCGCATACACCTGCGACTTATGGAAATCGCGAGTTCTCGATTGTCAGTTCGCATTCAAATCAACTCCATATGAAATGCCAATGCCCTGAGCGCGCTATCCAATATGACATGAGCTGTGGGGTACTTTGCGCCGTCCTATTGAAACTACATGTCGTGGCACCCAAACCTTACCATCAGGCAGAAAGAAGTGGTAATCATCGTACAATACTGCTTGCCATTGATAGTGATGGGCTGACCAACGTTGTTCTTAAACAATGCCAGCCCAAAATCCTCACTAAACAGTGACTTTTTCGCAGTCTATTGGACTCTTCGTTTTCAAGTGGATTGGTATCGTTTGTTTGTTTGTTTGTTCGCGTATCTATCGTTTCAGAAATAGGCCTCACCGCCGTTAACCACAGTCAAAAGCTCGCACGTCTCTTTTGAAAACCCAACTTATACTAGGCTACGAGTATTGGTGTAGCCCTAAATATATCGGCTTTTAAAGTCTAATTGACTACGAATGCAGAGGCCTTAATATCGGTTGATATTTGGAAAGCATCAGACTAACATTGCGTATTAGGCAGGAAGGTCTTCAGCCAATAATTTTTTTTATTGTTCTTAAGGATGTTCACCCACAGAAGACAGACGCTGAAAAGCATTCCATTGAACCTCAGAGTGTCTCTTGACTCCAATCTCACTTATCTCACGAATATACATAACAAAACTGTAGATTTAAGCGGAGAGTACAAGAAAAATATGTCAGACGATTAACCTTTCCAAGAGTAAAATCAAGTCCTTATCAATATTCAGATTGTCTAGCCTTTTTGTATAGAAAAGCTAAGATGCACCAAAAAAAGCGTATTTCCTTAGCTTCCTAATCACATTCGAAGGAGTTGAAGCAGCTGAAGTTGGGTCATAATGTGATGTGTGCGGTAGACGGTCACTACTACCCTACAGTCAGGATTACGACCTGGCTTCTCACATACTTATGTTGTGCATATTAATTTTTATACGTGAGTGGCGGGACCCATACTGTAAAGCGGACTTCGAACAACAGATTCTTGAGAGACTTTTCATTGCAATTTATTCACTCTCAGAGTTTTTTCCAGAAATCTGCTAAAACGAAGTGGCCGAAAAAATAATTTTTTTTCACATTTCGTTTTTGATGTCTGACCGAGGATTTGAACCCTGACCTTTCGTCTAATAAGCAAACACACTACCTACTACGATGACTTCGTATTCTTGTAGCAATGTTTTCATAGAAAGCAGCCCGTGGCTTAAGTTTCAGTTGGATTTTTCCATTTAATTTTCGGTTTCCACTGTATTCCTAAGCAACTTACACAGCCTATAGTAAGCCTATGCTTATTATATGCATTATAATGCTGACATAAATTTCGTTTTTTAAATATTGTCAGCAATGAGAAGAAGAAGAAGAAGAAGACGGAAAATGGGAAATTAAGTCAAGAAATCAGTACAAAATTCTTCATATTTATCCTCCAATAATTGTCTTTAAAAAGGAAAAACTTTTCATTTCTACAATATGTATTGCGATTGAATGTATGTGTGTATGTAAGTATATTTTGTTCTGTCATTTTATGTACGTATGTACATAGTTTTGACGCTATTATTTTCATAATTAGCCAAGTAAATAGATTTTTTTTTTGTAAGGAAAACATGAATAAAACAAACGAAATGGAAATGGAAATGGAAATTATTCTTTAAGAAAATAAAAGTTTTTCTTTTCAGGGATTTTTTTCTTTCTTTCAGAAGTACAAACAGAGACATACAAGAAGACAAGTTAAACAGTTTTGTTAAGAAATTAAAATAAAAACAAAACAGAATAAAAAAAAATCCACGAAAATTTTGTAAAGAAAACATAAAAAACAGTAGCAGTTGCAGCAGAAATATGGGAAAAGTTAAGAACAAAAATTTTTTTTCTATAAATAGTAGAAATTAAAAAAAAAACAACAACAACAACAAAAAATTATACTGAAACTAGGTTATCATTTGGCACAAAACAGGCAAATGTATGACAACTTCTTAAAGGTTTAAAAAGAATACTTCGCTGGATAGTTGTTTAAGAAAAATTATGAGAAAAAAACTGGAAATTTTCTTGAAGTAAACATAAGAAAATCAATATTTGCTGTATAGTCTAGCGTATGAGTGATATTAAATGAATCATACGTCTAGGTGGACAAATTGTTGACAACAAAATAGGAAACATTTTTATTGGGTTCATCCTATTGGGTTTTTGTGGCAATAAATGAATGCCTAGCATTTACTTCTTAATAACTTTTTCATGTAAATGTTGCCAGCAGCCACGTCACAGGACGTTTTCAGAATTTTGCCGTATTACGGAAATATTGTTTCCATGGCTGGAAATGTAGCTGACTTATCATACATAACATAATTGGCCATTACAACCTTTCAGTCAGGATGACAGCCTAGCTTCTCACACCACTTATGTTTATAAATGAGTGAAAGGAGCTACAGTTTAAAGTCGACTACGAACGACAGATTTTTTGAGAGTTTTTACCATAAATCTGCTGAGAGAAAGTCGCCAAAGAAATTTTTTTTTTCATATTTCGTTTTCGAGGTCTGACCGGGTATACGAACCCTAGCCTTTCATCTAATAAGCCAACACACAACCTACTAGACTTATCACTGTACACATTAAAATTTATGCGGATCAGAGATGAGAAAAATGAGTATTCAAAAAGATAAGTAGATTCGAATCATACTCATAATTTCAGATACTTATACGCATTCATACTGATTTTAATATCATACTCATACTACTCATATTCAAAGTTTGAAGTACTCTCATACTCATACTTAACACTATGCATGATGTTTTTTGATTTCTACTCTCAGTGACTCAACATATACCAGAATCACAAAATAAGTATGAATTGCGTACGAACACTACAGTACTCACTAGAAAGTTGTGTGTTTGCTCTATTGGCTGCTCTGTGTTTTGCTTGTGTGTCTTTTTTCTTTTGTTGTAAATGCAACAATAAATTTATGAATCTAAATGAGCAGACTTCTGAATCAAACATTATTTCGAATGTTATGAGTTCGATGTCAACGTTGTACTCATACTCATTGCAACTTGTACTCATCAAATCAATGTTGTAGTGAGTACGAATGAGTCAGAGTCGTTAAATTTCAATACCCTTGACTCACCCATACTCAAAACTTCATGAGTACTTATGAGTAGCGAAAAAGTGATTCATTGCTGATCTCTGTTGCAGATCTACAAAAAAAAAATAGTCGCGGAATGCCGTATAAGTATGCAATAATGTATCCAGCTTAGGAAGTTGAATGTAAAATCTTGTCAAAATGTTTGACCCTAAGAAGGCTCTTGTACCACCCGATTACTGTAGTCCTGTACTGTAGTACTTTCTACAATGTAGTCTACTCATGCAAGCGTACTGTGGTAGAACTAAGAAAGGTAAAGAGGAGGAGGAAAGAGGAAGAGGAAAGAGGAGGAAGAAAGAGGAGGAAGAAAGAGGAGGAGGAAAGAGGAGGAGGAAAGAGGAGGAAGAAAGAAAGGGAGGAAAGAGGAGGAGGAAAGTGAAGGAGGAAAGAGGGAATAGTGTTTGTGCACATTAGATTGAATTCTGTTTCTGTTANNNNTAGGAAAAACTTTTGGAGAGAGTGATTTCCACAAATAATTCGGTTAAAGACTGAATTCTGTCTGTAATTCAGTGTGTGAGTCACTAGACAAACGATCACAAACGACTGTGCTCTGCGAGAAAGGCATGTGTTACGTACGATTATAGGATTGTTTATATGCTATTGCACTATTTCACTATTCCCAGTGAGAAGAAGAAGTACAAATCAACAATCAACGTGATTGCCCATCACTACAACAAATACTCGGAAAGCTTGGTAGATGGCAGTCCTATTAACATAGAATTTGCTACAGCAGACCAATCAGCTAGTCACAGTTACAGATAGACAACAAAAATAAATTTAAAAAATGAAAACAAAATTTAAACACTCTGTTGAAGCCATATGCTACCAAGAGAGGAACTCAAGAAGAAATCAAGAACAAGGACCTCTAATTCGCTAAAAGCAAAATTCATTATGCTAGCGATACGATAGTAAAATAAAGGCCACCTTACGACGTTGCTGCAATAAATCAATAGCGCTGCATAACCTACAGTTATTAATGAGCACTTTCGCCCTCTCCTGTAAGGATCAAAGGAAAATAGATTTCAAGAGCCTGTCTCTTGTCTTCAGGAGCCTTGTGGAATACAAGTCCATAATCGGTTGTATACAAGTCATGAAATTTGTAAATGTGGTGGTGGGATAAAGTGTGAAGTATTTCCTGCACCGTCTTAAGAAACTGATGTATAAGTATGCTGATCAAGATATTAGAAGAACTAGCTGGTTCCAGAGAATATCATGTTGAATTTTGAGCTACAGATTACGTAATACTGGCTCTTTCGCCTACAGCAAGTGATTCTGTATACACGACTCAATTCGGTGATTGACTGTAGATGGGAACCTAAACGATCGTTAATGAAAATAGGAAATAATGTTTGAGACGGAACCCCTGGTGGTACCCCCTAGCTAAACTTATCTGATGACATCTATCTATCTACAACAGCCTTTAGAGTACGATCATTGGTTTTTAGAACAGAATCCGTGATTTAAGTCGCAGCTCAGAGATCTGTACACATGACTCAATTCGGAGATTGACTGTAGATGGGAACCTAAACGATCGTTAATGAAAATAGGAAATAATGTTATAGGACAGGAACCCCTGGTGATACCCCTTACCTAAAGTTATCTGATGGGATCCGATCTACAACAACCCTTAGAGTATGATCCTTGCTTTTTAGAACAGAGTCCGTGACTTAAGCCTCAGCTCAGAGATCTCGAGCAAAATGAAGAATTACCTGTCAGCAGTATTTTAGCCAAAAACCAAATAAATTTGTATTGAAAAGGTTCTTAATTCAGTTGTGTGGAGTCGATGCTATACTGCAGGTCCTACCACTTGTGGATACAATTACCAAACCACAATATAGATGGTGGGAGAAGCAAGGTTGTAGTCCTGACTATAATAAACAATTAAGTGCATAAGTAAGTTGTTGAATTTGATTTGTTTCTAGACCGAAAATATATGCCAATTTCATATGTATTCTTATTGATTTAATTTAATCTTGTGTGTGTTTAGCTTTCCATACAACAAATTATTTAATTTTAAAGCTTTAAGCCATAAAACTGAAACGAAAGCGCAAATATCCTTTGGTTTTGTTTTTTTCTTTTTACTGTGGCACATAAATCTTGATTTTGTAAATCTTTTATTTCATTTACTATACATACATGCAATACAACAATAATAATAATAACAATAACAACAACAATTAAAATAATTACCCAACTAGTAGTAAATAAGCACACACTGTATAAAATGTAGTTTTTTTTAATGCAGGAAATAAATTCTGGTTTATAATATGCCGTTTAACATTGAAAAAGTTGGTAACCATAGTAGGAAAATAAATTTAATTAAGAGAAAATGCACAACAACTACTGGCGATGCTGCTGCCGGCGCTGCTGCTGTGATTTTATGGAAAAATGCATTTAAAAATATTGTTAACAGTAGTAATAAAATCAGGCAACAAACAAATCGGCATACAAATGCTTTGTTTCATTACAATCAGGAGTTTTAATTGGTATGTACAATGTATTTATATACCATTACATACATACATACGTATATACATACAAGATATATAAAATATTTTATATACTATACACTCCTACATTCTACAATACATACATATATATACATATATATGCCTGTATGTATGCATGTTTGTGAAATAATAAAATTTATAGACGCCAATTTCAATTTAATTCATAACGATTTACAACATTCAACGACAACATTCAATATCGACAACACCAGTAATAACAATAATAATAACGACAACAATAACAACAATGGTAATAATAATATAACAACAACAACAACAACAACAAAATAATAATAATAAATTAACAATAAGGATTAAATAACACAACAACTACAATAAATATCTCAACAAACAGACACACACACATAAAAGCTTTAAATATATGAACAAACACTCGAAGAAAAATGTTGGTAATACATATATGGAAATTCAAAGATAAACTTGAAATGCAGGTAATCTTTGAAGACTAGTAGTGGTAGTGTGTTGTCTTATTAGACATAAGGCCTCGGTTTAAACCCCAGAAATATGACAAACTATTTCTTCTGCTACTTCCTCTCTACAGATTTTTGGTAAAAAATTCTGAGAGTAAATAAATAAAATTGCCATGAAAAACTGTCTCAACAAACCGATTTAATTCGAAGCCGATTTTAAACTGCCACTCATATTTAAAATTAACACACACAACATAAGTTGTGTGAGAAACTTGGTCGTAATCCTGACCAAAGAATTGTAATGACCAATTATGTATGTATATATATATGTATGTATGTATGTATGCATGTATGTATCTCATGTATCATGTATGTAATCTCAGATTTGTTAATATTGCCTTGGGGCCAATGTTTTTCATTCTTGCTGCTGCTGCTTTACAGACGAGCATTACCCAAATTTTCCTTTGGTAAACAGGTTTTGGCAATAATTTCTGCTTATCCAAGGAACGTTTTACT
The DNA here is from genome assembly GCA_005959815.1 of Sarcophaga bullata. Classification (NCBI taxonomy): domain Eukaryota; kingdom Metazoa; phylum Arthropoda; class Insecta; order Diptera; family Sarcophagidae; genus Sarcophaga; species Sarcophaga bullata. The sequence goes on along the minus strand of QOCX01002037.1, from coordinate 9,476 downwards.
TTTTGCGTCATACTAACATGGATTGAGAGTTTATTTACTGCAAATAATGCCTTCCGTCTATTCATATAAAACCAGCTTTATGTAGTGTGCTGACCAGATGAGTAGCCGTAACTTTATTTCGTTTAAATTAACTCGTAAGTATCGGATCTTCCAACTGCGGACTTCTGAACTTTGGCAGTTGATAACGGCTTCTTTATAGAGAGCTACATTTGTCAAAAGGCTGATCGCGTAGTCGTGTATAGATTCGAGTGCACTGGTTCAGTAAACGTTCGAATAACAAACGTGCATCGACACAAAACATTTGCCCAAACCATCGTCCTTGTTCATAAAAGACAGAGTAGGAGAATCCGATGCAGTTGATTTCGTGCTACGCACAAGAAGTCTGCCTTTCATAGATCACAACTCGAAGAATTTTTTTGTGGCTTCGGCGTGTACATATATACATAATTCGTAATTGTAACCCTTCAGCCAGGATTACGACCTTGTTTCTCACACCACTTATGTTGTGTGTGTTAATTTTATACATGAATGACGGAACTTACAGTTTTTAAAGTCGATTCCGAACAAACAGATTTCATATATGAGTGACGGGCCTGAACCTGCTTAAATTTCAACTGACCTAGTAACTAAAAGTGAACGACCATAGACTACGATGTGTGTTCGCTGAATGGGCTCTGAAGCAGTTGGCAACTGATCATAATTTTCATCGTAAAATCATATTCAGAGATGAGGCCTATTTTTGGATGAATTGGTACGTCAAGTAACAAAATTTTCGGTATCCAAGAGCGCCCAATGCATCCCGACAGAAGCATTGCTTCGTGTGGATTTTTGGTGGTGGCGTTGGACAAGCCTACACTGTCCAAAGCAAGCAACTTCTTTTGATCTGAGTTGGATGATATGGACACCAGAGACTTTTAGTTTCAACAGGCCTGCTCTACGTGCCACACAGATCATAACGTATGGGATATTCTGCACAAGCGACTTGAGGACCTGGTCATCTCATGTCAAGGTAATGTAAACTGCCAATTGAATTCGTGTGATTAGACTTCTTTAGACTTTTTCTGATGGAGATTTTTCCCACAGCCAACATCAGCCATGACTTTTAAAGTCATGGTTTAATGCTACCTTTTTTATGCGTCATAGTTATAGACAAATCAACATTCCGTGGCAGACATTTTAACGATGTTATATGACATCACAAGGTCTTTTAAAAAAAATCAAAATTTTTCAGAAACACTTTTTATTTCAATTTGAAGATAAGAAGCGTTTAAAGAGACCGATATATTATTTGTCATTGCAAAGCTTTACTTAGGACCACATCCTAGTTTCTAGTATGATTGAATTTATCACACAATTGGTCATTACAACACTTCATTCAGGATTACAACCAAGCTTCCAAAACACTTATTTTGCTTGTGGTGGGACCTACAGTTTACAGCCGACTCGGAACGTTAGATTTTTGAGGATGTTGTTCATCGTAATTTTATTTCTTCTCAGTGTATTTGGCCAGAAATCAGCTGAAAGGAAGTCCGAGAAGAAATATTTTTTTCATGTTTCGTTTTGTTGAGAAAGGGTTTGACCAACGGCCTCACGTTTAATAAGGCAACACAGCACTACTCCTCCCTAGACTACGACGACTTCTACTACAGTATTGAAATGATCCTTAACTGACTTAAAGTTTATTATGAGTGTCGTCCTTTTTTTTATTCACATTCACATTTACATTTAAGATAACAAAAAAAACAACAACCATGCAAACATAAGAGGCTGTCATTATAATTGTAAGGATGTATGGTTTTTTGTAACTGAATATCGAAGTTCGCACGCATATGTGTGCACACAGATAGAGAGAGAGAACAAATACAATTATAGTGTGTGTTGGTGGCGATATTTAATAATGATACATATTTTAAATTTGTTCTTTTTAATTTCTCTTTTTCGCTCCGTTGTTGTTATTGTAAGCTTAAATAGCCAAGCTCTTAAAACCACCCACAAACCCACACACAATTCTGTAAAAAAAAAACAACCAAAAACTGGGTGTTTTTTTTTTTTTTTTTTTTTTTTTAATAAATAAAAAGAACATTTACATTTTACAAACCAACCAACAACCAACAACTGCAACTATAACTATAACTGCAGGATAAATTGTAAGCATGTGTAGCACAGTGCAATACAAAAAGAAGTCCTGCAGACAAATACTTTCAAGATCCGTTTCTGCTACTGCTACTCTGTTGCCAAAGGTGTTGTCATTGTTGTTGTTGTTGTTCTTGTTGTTGTTGTTGTTACTGTAGTAAGACACGCATGCTAGTTGTTATTTTGTTTTTCTTTTTAAAAGCTTTTAAGCAGCAAAATTATGAAAAACGTTAATAATTTTATTGGCATTGTTTGTTTGTTTAAATAAAGGATAAAATGAAGGATTTACGTGTCGTTTTCTTATTTTTATTTTAATTGTGTGTGTGTATGTGTATGTGTATGTATTTATTTATTCATTTCCTTATAATTTTATACGATTTCATTTCAATTAAAATCATTTAAATTGAAAGCATTCAGTTGTCATTAAAAGAAATTATGCATGATTGAAGAGAAGGCTTTCCCTCTCTCTTTGGAAAGCAGGTGAAATTAAATTCCTTTTTCGTAAAACCATTCAGGCTTAAAAATAATAAGGATAAGGACAGTGAAATAAGGGGCAATTTTAATATGTTTAACATGTGAAACAAATAGGAAGAAATTTTGCATCAAATTGCCTAAGGAACATAAGAGATTGGCTTATTTTAGTGATGAAACCCAAGAAATCCTGGTTTAAACTCCGGGAGAATGTTGGAAATTGAAAATCAAACAAAACCATCATCTAGGAAGCTCCTGTCTGTCCATTGCTGCCCACAAACAGACCGCAATCAACAGCAAAGGTATCACAAGAGAGCCCGAAAGTGAAACCTTATTGTATATCTATAGAGGGCGTTGTTTTAAGTTAATGAAAGAAGGACTTTCTATCATTGTACTGATCTGGAAACCACCGGATTAATGAAAGATGGGAGATATTTTTGTGACAATCCCATATTCCTTAAAGGGCCGAAAATTTCAAATAAAATATTGTCCTCGTTGAGAGTATTGGAATGTCCAAAGTGTTTGTCAAAGAAACCAGTGAGTGACCTTTTTGAGATGAATCAGCCGCTATTACATTTTATTTTATTTGTGTTCACGAATACATTCTTACAGAAATAAAGCTCATCGTTGATTTGAAATCTATTTGATTTGTTGATGTATTGAAATGACAGCTTATTTAACAAGTCTTCGTTAAGATCGGCATTGTTAAGAACCAATGTTCGAAAGTTGTTGTTGAAAAGTTCTCCCCTTCTCTCATATGTGTTAATAATATTGAATTTGAATTGTGCTATCTTAATGGAATTGTTGAAGCACTACAGGAATACTTACCAGATGATTCCGATCTTGATGTGTCAGGGTCATAATACACTACCAATATGGTTGCACACTTAACTCTACAGTATGCTCCAGAGAACACAAGTTCATAGACGCACTGAATTAAGAGCTCTCTTCCCTTACAAAACAGTAGCCGAAGAAGGAGTTACTGTAATAAACGGGAACATTTTGATATCCACGAGAGAGGAGGAGAAGAGAGAGCGAGAAGAGGAGGTGAGGGAGGACGAGAGAGGAACAAGGGAGGAGAGAGACAGAGGGAAAGAGACGGGAGAGAGATGAAGAGAGAGGACGGAGAGGAGGAGCGGTTTATAGTAAACAAACTCAAACAGAATGAAATTATTGTGAGTGTGACTGTGTCGATAAACATAAGGATACAACTGAACTGTAAGGAATATGACTTCTGAGCAAAGCAATGTGGAAGGTCTTCTGACACAATACTAAATGGCTGCTACTGGAAGGATTGTAACTGAAGCTACAAACTGTTTTACATTTCCTTCAAGAGGTGTTACAATGCAGTGCCAATTACATACACATACATACATAATTGGCCATTACAACCCTTTAGTCAGGATGACGACCTAGCTTCTCACACCACTTACATTGTGTGTATTAATTTTATACATGAGTGGCGGGACCTACAGTTTAAAGTCGACTCTGAATGACAGATTTTTTTTGAGAAACTTTTCATGGCAATTTTATTTACTCTCAGAGTTTTTGCCAGAAATCCGCTGAGAGGAAGCCCTGAAGAAATATTTTTTTTTTCATATTTGTTTTTGATGTTTAACCGGGCATACGAATTCTGGCCTTTCGTCTAATAAGCCAACACATTACCTATTAGACTACGGCGACTTTGCTGTAACTATGGGACATTAAAGTGGCTATCATCTCGTTAAAGATATGGTACAGTATAGTAACCATTAGAGACGTCCAAAACAAACGCTATTGTATGCTAAGGCCATACCTATTAAATCGACTTTCCCTTTGTTCCTATTTGATGACTTTCCATTTGACTTTCCTTGCCACCCGTCTTTCAGATCTTGTGTTGCAAAATTGTTCAATCTGTTGTTCGTTCATTTCGTTTATTTATACTTCTTTGTAATACTTTAATGCCATTTGAAATAAATCGTTAAATAAATACAATACACACAGATATATACAAACAATATTCTAAATAACTTTGTATGTATGTATGCAATGCTGGATGTATGTATCATTTGTATGCTGTACGATGAGATAGGCAAATATTACAAATTCCTTTTTATTTCAATTGTTTGCAAAAGTTTTTTTTGTTTGTTTGTTTGTTTTTGTTTTCATTTTTATTGTTGTTTTTATTGTTATTGAAAAAACAAGAACATAAAAATATTATTACAATTGTAGTTGAGTTCTGGTTGTTCTGGTTGTTGTTGTTGTTGTTGTTATTGTTTTTATTGGTACCCAGGTGTTTAAATGTCATATGTTGCAATTTTTATATTCATGTTTCCCCTCTTGTTTTTTTTTTCTTGTACTACTGCCTCTATACATATTTAACCCGGTAAACTCCATCCACCTTAACATCGTTGTCATCGTCATCGTAATCATCATCATCATCATCATCAGCTGCAGTTTCATTCAGAGAGAGAGATAGAGAGACGTTGTTATCGTTTTATCGTTCACTTTTTCCATATCGATTTTCAAATATACAAACAAACAACAGAAGCAATTGCATTTATAGCCTTTTCCCAAAAACAACAACAACAACAAGAACAACTTACTCTTCAGATGACATATGTTTTTCAAGTCTAAATATTGCAAAAAAAAAAAAAAAAAAAAAAAAAAAAAAAAAAAAAATGAAGAACAGCAATAGCAGCAACATATTGAATATTTATTGTCAATATTTTGTTGTGTTGTTATGTGCTGTGTGTAGTATTTAAAATTTTATTTAGTTTTGATACGGCAAACGACTATTTTATGATGATAGATTGTGTTGCATACGTATCTATCATGGGTAATATTAAGGATTTTTTTATGGAATTTCTAGTTTTATGCTCTTAAAAGCTAACACAAAAGGTGGTTGTTTTATTGTATGCAACATACAACATACAACATACAACATACAACATATAGAATGGAACAGTTTTATTAGGCAAAGTAAGTGGAATATTTGTAAAATGATTAATCGATTGCTAATGTTGCAATTTCAATTACTTGGTGGTGAAGTGAAGAAAATCCTTCATCTTAAATCGTGCGACTTTAAAAATTATATTCTGAAGGGGTTTGTTGGAAAAAAAAAATTAAAAACAAAAAATTATGGATAATAACTTGACTGGTTGTATGGGGACAAGCCACAAATAACAGTGATTTTTCACTGTTTCAACTTGAGCCTGTTTTATGCGCCAGAGTCCTGGAAAATTAGACATTTCGGATGTGCTCCATGCAAAAGAGCCGCGGCGAATACATACATAATTGGTCATTACAACCCTTTAGTCAGGTTTACAACCTAGTTTCTCACATCACTTATGTTGTGTGCATTAATTTTTATACATGAGTGGCTGGACCTATAGTTTAAAGTCGACTACCAATATGATTGCACACTTAACTCTACAGTATGCTCCAGAGAACACAAGTTCATAGACGCACTGGATTAAGAGTTATCTACCCTTACAGAACAGTAGCCGAAGAGGGAGTTACTGTAATATCCGGGAATGTTTTGATATCCACAAGAGAGAGAGAGAAAGAGAGGGAGAGAGAGAGAGAGAGAGAGATAGAGAGAGAGAGAGTTTTTTTTACTCTCAGAGTTTTTGCCAGAGATCTGCTGAGAGTAAGTCGCCGAAGAAAAATTTTTTCATATTTCGTTTAGTTAGAGATGTCTGATCTGGGCCTCACGTTTAATAAGTCAACACGATACCTGCAAGACCACGGCAACTTTAAATAATGACATCAAAAGGTCTTCTTAATTATTTTTTTTTTTTACTCTTGTAAGAAATTCAAATCGCTTGCTTGTTGGAAGTATGTGTTTCTGGCGATTTGTTTGCTCATTTTGAATTGATGCCCCTTTGTGGAATCATTATATTTTATCCGGTAAATGCCTCTTACTAGAATCAGGCTTGTTGCATAAGTCATATTACTTTTCATTGTTATTTAGTTACTAAAATGGTAACTAAAACTCTTTACGGAGGTTTACAACCTAGCTTCTCATATCACTCATGTTTTCAATGCCTTAGGGATTTGCCAGACTACTGCTGAGAAGCAGGCTCCAAAAAGAAATACATTTTTTTTTTTAATTTTATTTTGTTCTAGATATCTGAACTAGGGGTTGAATCACATGCTCTCATCTATCTCTCATTGACACACTTGCTATTAAGCCACAAAGACAAAGGTTTTGATTATTTTAAAGCAGGTTTTAGGTTCTCTTCTCTCTTAAAGTCGCCATAGTTTAGAAGATAGTGTGTTGACTTATATCTCCAACAAAACAAAATATGAAGATATATTTCCACGACGTTATCCTCTCAGAGGCTTTCTGGCAAAACCCTTGAAAGTAAATAAAAAACTGCCATGAAAAGTTTCTCCAAAAAAAAAAAATTTTTTTGTTTTTCGGAGTCGACATTAAACTGTAGCTCCTGCCACTCAGGTTTAATGTCAACTGCGAACAACAAATTTTTTGAAAAATTTCTCACATGTCAAGTTTATTTACTGTCAGGCGTTTTTGCAAGAAATCTGTTGAGAAAAAGTCGCCGAAAAATTTTTTTGTTCATGGTTTGAATCATGGCCTCACATCTAATAAGCCAGCACCTACTACCTATTAGACTTCGATGGCTACATAGATATACTTGGAAAGGTTTACTCAACAAAAAGGAAGAGAGGCAAAAGCGTTTCTTAGACCAAATAGGTTTAAAAAAAGAAAAACTTCTATTGGGAAATTACAATACAAAGAGTCATTAACCTGACTTGAGCAAGGGCTCTCATAGTACAACTATTCAGAATGGCGATCATATCGAACTTAAAGATTCTGTGATGATGAGCATGAGTTAGTAGAACATATTCTTCCACTGCCATAGTTTAAAATACCGGCATACTAGTACACATGACACTTCGGCTAGGAAAGAGCTCAACAGGAAAAATTTTAGATCTGAACCGTTGACATAGTGATTTAAACTTCTCTGTTGTACGGAGATACGATATGATGACTATCTCTCGTAGGCTTTAAAATTGTAAAGGATATCCCTGTTAAGAGTATCTTAAAACGTCTGTTATAAAAATGAATATCAAAGGCTAATGAGCTAGTGGCTCATATTCAGTCATACCTCCAAAGAGATCGAAATCCATATCCAAGCAATGTAGCCTACTTTCTGCCTGCTGCCTCTTTTATATTGTATTTATTCCGTCTGTACCCATATTTCCTAGCAAGAATGATAGCTTATCGGTTGCCATTTTCAGCATTTCAAGGTTGAATGTCTTACTTGCTGGTAAATTTTCTCTCATGAGATATTTGTTTTGTAAAGGTTATGGATTGAATCCCATTTTTTTTATGCCAGATAGCTAATTGGCTATGGTTATTAGGGGAAAATTGTTGGTATTAGTGTTAATAGTCTAGACAAAGGCAGTTCTATGGAATATTGGGCCTTTAACAATGGAATGTGATGTCCAGTACACTACAATTTGCAGGCAAAACCTTGCCCTTTTAAAGTTTGTGGTTTTTCAGTTTCTTAAAGATCAAAACGCAAGACTCATGCTGGAAGAAGCATGTAAAAATAAAAATTTTTAATTAAAATTACTTTCGATTTGCAAGGCTAATATTTTAAATTGCCTACGCTTACCTTCCGTACCTTTTGCCTTCTGTATAAAAGGAATACGCAATCACTTTCAATTTCAATAATTTATTTTTTCATAATATTTTAAATGCCATTAAGATTAAAATAAATGATTATGTTTTCTATTTTCTTTCCTCTTTTTTCTCCCTCTTTTTTTTTTAATTTAAAAACATTAAAAAAAAAAATAAAAAAAAATTAATTTTCCTGCCCCCTGTTCTAATTCATAATTTTCAAGACATAAAAGTGAAAGCAAAGGCAAAAGCAAAAGCAAGTGGAAGTGTAAGAAACAGAATGTGTATGTTCATTAATATTAAGGATTAAAGTTGGCTTAAGAGTACTTTTTTGTTGTATATCTATATAGACAGTAAAAAAAAATTTAAATGACAATCTAGAATTGAGATATACCTCGGTATTGTGTAAGGCAACAGATAATTTAATTTATGTGACTCGATTAATCACGTGAGCGGGCGTTGCCTTGAGATTTGGTGGTCCAACACAGTAGTAGATCATCAGGACAAGGGGAGAGTTTACCCTTTTCTTAATAATATGATAAGAACAAAGAAAAATAAAAAAAAGAACACATTTTGACAAAACTTCGCCTTTTCTCGATCAATCAAATTTGATAATTCTCCTCGCTTGGTTATATTTAAGGTTAGCGCCTTATCACAAAGATTAGATATACCGAGGGCACCTCACACTTCTTCGCCTTTTAATGTCAATCTTCACCAACATTTTTTTTTTTTTTCTTATTTTAGAATTTTTCATATTTTTCTGGTTTATCTTTATATTTTTTCCTCTCTCCTACTTATGACAGAATGAGGGTAGTTTATGAAATCTTTAAGTAACATTTTCTGGGTTTGAGTAATTAGCTGTAGGAAGTTTGTTTTTTTTTGTTTTTTTTGCGAAAAACAACAAAAAATCCTTGTAATTAATCCTTAAAGGTCTGGTTGTACGACGTTTTCTTATAAGAATTAGCCCTGTGGTAGTGTCTACTTTTACACATGAAGAATATTTAGTTTTTAGAAGAAAGGATTATGGTTACAAAGTATAAGATGTTGTTGTTGTTGTTATTGTTGTTTTGGATAAACATTAAGGGTTTTTAGCTAAGCTCATACTAATTAAGACAGGACATACAAATGCATAGCAGGGTTACTAAGAAATATAAATGTTCTGCCATTAGTTTCGATTTCACAAAAAAAGTTTGAAAAAACAAGCAAAAAGTAGTTGCTGAAATCGTAGATGTTAGCCCAT
>QOCX01002036.1:0-25553 GCA_005959815.1 Sarcophaga bullata | reverse complement strand
TCATTATCATTGTCATTGTATTTCATATTTGTTTTGGTTTGATTGTGTAATTCTGTTGGATTTTATGGACAATTGCATACACAATGGAATTAATCATTTTGTCATCACCATTGTTTGCCACTGATTATTTGGTGTTCCGCTAAATATACGCTGACAAGTGATTCATAATTAATTAGTGGCTGTCACTCTGTCTGTTGTTGGTTCACAATCTCCTCTATAACTCATTAATAATGTTTGTTTTTATTTTGTGCAGCGTGATAGCATTTTAAATTATACATGCTCATACCTATTATAAGAAGCCTTGATTATTGGCTATAAAAATGATGTGGATTTTCATCCCTTCGTTCCTAGGGCTGTGATAAGCTGCAATACCATCTTTTCTGCTTTCTTTCAGTGTCTTTAATGGAACTTATATAGGCTAAGCTGTTGATTAATTTACTGTAGCACGGTCTAGAATGATAGGGTTGCCATATTTCCTTGTATAGCAATAAAGCTTTTTGTCAAGCGTTATTTGCAGAGGTATTGAAAGGTATTGGGCTTAATTGCTGAAGAAAAATTTGCTCAAAAAGAGCAGCATTGGAAGGTGAGTTGTCAGCTGACCTGACTTCGAAAATTTTAGGCGGGGGGGTGGGGGTTGTGTTGTGTGGGATGTGTTGCAAATGCGAATGAGGGTGCAAATTCGAATGCAATCCCTCTAAATGCCTCCATAATCTTGCCAATTGCTTGCCCAATAAGTTTACTGTATCAACCATTATCACCCCATAATGTTTGAAAAGTTTACACTTTTGAATCACCATTCTTGTAGTGAGAGTAACTCTAATCCGATAACCATCACCAATAACTATACATTGTAATGCGATAACACTTAACACACTGTCCCTGTAGTATATTTGTTTTGTTCGTGTACAACATGTATAAAGAGAAACCTCTAATCCAAATAGCCAACCAACCAAACAGCCATTCAAAAATTCTAGATAAACATTTACAGCAAGCGTTACATTTTTAATGAACCCTTTACAGGTTTTCCGGTATTTCTTTTTTCTGTTTCGTTTTTTTTTTGGCCTTTCAGCCGTTGCTTCCAAAAGCTGTTGTTGGTGTTATTGTGGTTGTTAATGTTACAGCTGCTGCTACTACTTTGTCAAGTTCATGGGAAAAATATTTTGAAATTTGGTTGTGGTTAACGCACAAAATATCAGCAACCAAACTCAGCCACATCATACGCCTATTTCGACACGCATGTTTCTCAACCATTTCAGGGATATTTTTCATTTTCTTTTTTCTGATTTTTTTTTTTTTGATGCAAAACTACCAACAGCCTTTTAAAACTCTATTCCCTACTAAAACAGTGGAATGGAAAATAAAATAAAAGGTTTAGAAATTTTGTTGGGGTATCCTTAACCGTAAAAACACTTTGAGTGTTTGCTCCTGTACATGGTTTAAGCACTCGCTTAACGAATAAACAGAAATGTTGGTTACAAATAGAGTTTTAGTTGGCGGTGGCGATGGCCCCTTGAAATCCTTCTGTTCATTTATTTTAACGAGTTCATAGATACACACACTATCCTCCTAAATGTTGGTATGTATGTCGCATACATGTTGTGTTAATTTTTGTATTTTAAAGCGATTTGTAGAGCGTTAAATTGAAACAAAAAATCAAAAAAAAAAAAACAAAACTGCTGTCTACTTGGATGTATTCTGTTGGCTGGGGTTCGTTATTTTTTGGTATTTGAATTCTGTTGCCTTTCTCGTGTGTCTGCTTATATAATTTTGTAAATTACCACACATACACAGCCACAACCACACATATGTACATAAGGCCGTGTTTTTGGCACTAAATAAACGCAATGGTATCCGCAAGTACAAATAGTGTTATTTGTTTGAAATTTTACTTTTATTTAGACGCGGTTTTAAAGGACTTTATTGAAGCAATGTTATGAGAAAATTATTTATTAGGGCGGCTTCAGAATTTTTGGTTATTTTTGTAGGTAGAGAGTGAGTACAATCAGGATGTCGTGGAACCAGTAGTTTTATGAATCTAGACAATGTAATGTCAAAAGACAAAAGAGCCAGAAGGAAACTCAAGTAGATCTTAGTTTTCTAGAAAAAAAAAGCGATCAGGTCTTGATAAAAATACTTTGCCCTCAAGTTCTTGCGAATCAAGACACAGTCTTTGTTATAACCTCACAACAACAGTGAAGTCGTAGCAAATCGTATGATATTGGTACTCAATTCATGAAGTTAAAACCGGAAACTAGTCTTTCTGGAAAGTTCTTATGCAATAAAACCAAAATCGATAGTGTTGTGTGGCACGTGGCATTGTCTGTTCATAATCTACAATTGCAGGCCAAAAAAACTATCATACGACCATAAGGCGATCCTATATGATTGTGTTGTATGGCACATGACATCAACTGAACATAGTTTTCAATTGCAGGCCAAAAAACTCGATGTCATACGGCCATGAAGCGATCTTTTCAGAGTAGCTTTCTTACAAATACGGCGCTATAACACCTCCAGACCATAATGGGCACTACCCTGTTGTTTTTTTTTCTGCTTGCAATGGCTTTTAGCGATCACTTTAGAGTTCTTCGTGTCACATATTCGACAATTTTGTATATTGGAATAACCACCGAGTGAAGGATGACTTGTATTGCCGAACAAATTTTTTTCTCGAAACATCTGCATTAAAAACCTATTGCTCTAGCATCCGATTAGTGTTTTTACGACGTTGTGAATAGTTAGTCGACTTTAATTGCTGCTTGAGTTGGATCTTATAGGGATGGAGGTGCAAATCCATTCATGCAAAATACGCTTATATGAGCAGTATGATAGGCCCAATTGCTGATAACGTCATAGAATCCAAAACGTCGGATTATTCACCACAGTTTCTTTAACCGACGTGAAATCTATGACAATGCGTACAAAGTACAAATATATGAGTGAAGTAAAAGGTTCAAATGTTGCCATCTGACAATAAAATTTTTTTTGGTAACTAGCAGAGCAGCTGTAATTCAGTTGCCATGTGTAATCGAGCCATTTGTTTTCATTTTAAAACCCAGTGAGTATTGTTAGTTGACTACCAAGCAAAGGATTGTTATTTGCAAACTGATACTGAAATATCCCAAGTTCTAGAACTATATTAACCACATGGCAACCCTATAAAAATATTAATGTACCATGTAGACTCATATGTAATAAGGTATTATGTTTGTAAATTTTCTTTTTTTCTTTTTTAATTTTTATTTTAACTCATGATACCAAAAAAACGATTCTCGTTTACATGTGTTTTTAATATTGTTTATGGAATGTTTCAATTAATTTCGCTCAAAGATTAATAGTTTGGTAACGTAAAATATTATAATGCTCAGAGGCGAGGCCATAATGTATATAAAATGGCTAAAATACAAATACACACGCATGCATATACATATACAATGTAAGGATAAACAGTTGTAATGCTTTCAGACAACGATAACATATAATTTCCGATAGCATTTCCGTTTAATGCAGAGAATGTTTTTTATTTTCAACTTTTGCTTGATTAACATTTCATGTTTGTGTACGTGTAAGTCTAAATGTGTGTGTGTGTGTGTGTGTTGTGCTTGTTTTTCAGTTTATTTGTCACTGGGGGAATTTTTCCATTTGTTTCTGTGCTGCTGTTCGATCTATTTCAAGCAGTTTCTTTCTCTAGTTGTGTGTTTATGTGTGCATGATATGTGGTATCTGTATGCTGTTGCAAAAAAAAAAAAATTCTCATGCATTGTTTGTCTGCCTTTGTTGTTGTATTGAAGTATTGAAACTTTTAATTCGAATTTCCTTTTCATATTCAATTTCATGTGTTCCATGTATTCTGTGGCATAGAGAACAACGTTCAGGAGGGACATCTAAATGGCAAAACATTCCAATTTTCATTAGATATTGTGTGTTATGGTTTCAGTTTTGTTTTGTTATTGTTTTTGTTGAATCTTTTGTTTATTTAAGGAATTTTTTTTGGTTTTAATTTATTTGTTGTTGTTGTTTTTTTTGGTTTTTTGTCTGGCTGGTTGTTGTTGTGTTTGTTGTTGTTGTGGACTTCTTTGACTCTGAAAATATTTTTGTGGCCAAGTTTTAATCACTTTTTCATGCAATAAAATCGTAAAAATTCTGTGAAATGTACTGAAAGAAATTAGGAGTGTCTTAACCGTTGTCTTAAATTCTCGATATCAAATTGTCTGTTTTGGAAACAGTTCGGGGCCAATGTAATTGTAATTCATTTTCTTTAAAATAATCTCCCAAAAGTATTAAAAAAATTTTACGATTAAATAATATTTTTCAATGCCCCCCTTGGGAGCTTTTGTTCTTATTTTCTCATCAAAGGTGGCCCACCTATTGCAGTATCGTGAACCTCTACGTTTTCTTTGGTTGATCGCAACTTCTTAAGCCTTAGAATTCCATTTAATCTCGTGTTAGTACTGGTCTTACTTCTAATGGCATAGCTGATCTACTAAATTATAATTTGCTTCAGCATGGCCTTCTTTTTGCTTAAGTTTTAGAAACCTTTATTGCTTATGATCCAAATTCGTACGTAGCTATAGGGAAAAAGCCTTAAAGTTTAAAAGAATTTATGGTATCTGTGCCAAATTGTGCTATTGGCGCCGTAGTTTAGTAGGTAGTGTATTGTCTTATTAGACATGAGGCTACGGTTCAAATCTATGGTCAGATATATTCAACCAAACAAAAAATGTAACAAATATTTCCGCGGCGACTACCTCCTAGCAGATTTCTGGGCTTAAAAACCTGCGAGAGTAATATAATTTGGCCATGAAAAGTTTCTCAAAAATCTGTCGTTCGGAGTCGACTTTAAACTGTAGGTCGCCACCACAACAAAAGTGCTGTGAGAAGATAGGTTGTAATCCTAACTGAATGTATCTCTGCCGAATTTTGTGTTTTTCGTTCTTATTAAAGTGTTTTACTCAAGAATTTACTCATTTGTATAGTTTTCTGGGTACAAATAGGTATGGTAGCTTGACCAAATTGTCCTTTTAACACTTAATTTTTTGTTCTCAAACGCTTTCTTAGGTGCAGCCCTCCTAAGAAAGAAAAGACCCTCTGCAGAAAAAGAATATTACAACGCCCTCCTCAATGTTAGTGTTCAGGGAGCTACAGACTAGCTACATATGATTTAATGTGAGCTTTAGGCATGTTTTGAGGGTCTATCATTCATGAATGTTAAGGGATATCGGGAATATGCCCTTTGTGGTCATGCTTTTAATAACATTTTCTCTTCCAACTGTTGTAATAATAAGGATCAGTAGTAGAAAATTGATTTAAAAAGGAGATTCTTATAAATCCCACTTTCTTTTTGTAAAAATCATGCCACACATCAAAACTTAATATGGAACACAGTTTATCTCTCAGTGTATTCTGGGTATTGCAACATCTTCTATTTTAAGAATTTCCATTAAATTCTTAAGGAAAATAATTTTGAAATTCTGATTTTCAATTCTGATTTATGGTCTGTGGTGAATTGTTTTGTGTAATAAATTTTCATAAAAAAAAAAAACAAGAAAATAGCAACGCCGGCAATAATATTCACAATAAAAAAATGCTTTAAAAATATTCCAGTTATGATGGGCAAAGAATGCCAAGTCTATGAACTCATATTTACCAAGTTTGCAAACGCAGAAATAAAACAAAAAAATTTACACAGAATGTTACGCTACATTGCAGTGTGGTATTTTGGGATTAGATCTCTTCATAAGGAATAACAATAAAGAGACGTAACTTTACAAGATTTCCACATGCTTAACCAAAAAAAAAAAAAAATTCTACTTTGCTTTCCTATTTTTGTTCTATTCCTTCTATAAATTGAAACATTTTTACATTTTAATTCAGGTTTTGTTTCCTACCTACTGGAACTAGAGATCTTCTAACCTAGCTTATCATGCTCGATTTTAAGTAAAGATAATTTCAATAAATATTGAAGCTATACGAAACAAGGATCATGTTACCCTTCGACTTTTAATCGTATTGTCCTTAAGTTAAGTGAGAAGCTAGGTCGTAATCCTGACTGAAGAGTTGTAATGGCCAATTATGTTATGTTATGTCCTTCAGTTTTTATAAACAAGGCTCAAAAAAATAAATTATTACAAATCATGCTGGCATAGGGTGCCCATAACCTTTACTGTTTCACAAAAATATTCCAATAATGTTGGTTGGATGAGTGTTGGATTGCTAGAACTTAAACCCAAACACATTAACAAAAAATTTAATGACTTTAATATGAGTATTTAAACTTAAGGAGAAGCACTTTGGAATATATTTTCGGTTGTTTTCCAGGCATTTTCAAAACAATAAATAAAACATTAATTTGGAAATAAAAAAAATTCATTCTCTTCTTGGTTAATTTTTATAATTTTATTTATACAATCATTTTATGTATGTATTAATGGTTAGTTATAAAATAATAAAACAAAAACTTTAAATCGTAACCTAAATTAGTTATAAAATGATGATTTTGGTCGTGAATTGAGTAAATTTTCGAAGTATTTCCTCCCAACTGTTCAAACACTTAATGGTGGGCAAAATTGCCAAGACTCTGCTGTAAGGATTGTAAAATACCAATTGGAATCTGAAAAAAAGAGAGAAAAGTTATAAAAATTATTATTTAAGGTCCCATAAATGAATAAATGCAGAGGGAAAAAGAAATTTTAGAAAAGCAAAGGTTGAAGTATGGTCCACCAAATAATATTAGTCTGTTGAGGGCCTATATTCAAATGAAACGCCTAATTAAACGATCAGTCTACTTAAAAATTGTGTTTCTGTTGTTCCCTCATATTTTTTTATACTCTTTTAATGACTATTTCCATTTCACTTACCTGTAAAGCATTTGTTACCACACCGGAACGATCGTCTCCATTGACAGTTTTGCATTCTGGTTTTGAAGGACTGCATGGTATCATGGCATCAGCTGGATGTGGTGGTGGTGGCGGAGCAATCAATTGACGTCTAGCAGGATACTGCTAAAGAAAAGAAAATAAAAACAAAATCAAATACTTTTTCTATTTACTTTTAAAATAATTTAAAAAAAAACAGAATTTTTTTCATGGTTTTTTAATTTCCGTTTATCTTTTTTGTTGATTTTTGCATGTGTGTGTCCGTACATGTGGCAAACAATAAATTAAACAGCAATTATGGCTTCTATTTCAAATTTTTTTATGAGACAGACAAAAACAAAAAAAAAGCAAAAATAAAATGAAATTGTCCTTTAGACAGCCCCCAGCCATTAAAATGCGTGTTGTGCTTGTCTGTTGACACGAAATGATTGCCTGGTTAAAAGCATTGGCTTAACAATAAATCTCTTGGGTAAACCGAACCATTTTAAAGAGTTTTGTTGTTGAATAGATTTTGATGACAGTATAATATTTATTTCTTTGTATTATGTTTGTGTGTTTGTTGTGTAGAAGATTTCTAGTGTTGTGTGTAGAAGATTCTGTATCCTTATTTTTGGGTCTATTCGTCACAAGAACCGAAATACAATTAAAATTTTCAATCGCTAGGAAAGAGTACCAAGTTTAATCGTAGAAAATATATTTGTATACCCTACGTCTGCTAGTGATATGATTTGTGTTCATATTTCTCACAAGGCTTTAAGAGAGGAATATAGCTTCAGACAGCAATAAAGCTGCTTTGAGCTCAGCTAGAAAGATTCTGTCACTAAGACAGAGGGGTCAAATACTAACTACTACCCTTATCCATTAGCATCTGTTTAACTAGTAGAGGCGACTAATACACACCAAACTCCTTTTCAAATAAGAGAACTTAGCTGGAGTGGTTCTGAAGGCTCACCCCTAGTCCAAACTGACCACTTCGTCTATCCCCTAGCATCTTACCATACATACCAAACTCCTTTTCAAATGAGATCGTCCATTGACGGAAGAACTTAAGTGCAATAAGGCTGCATAGAGCTGAGCTGGACAGATTCAGCCTCTACCAGTAGGGTCACCCCTAGTTTAGAGGGATCCAATACTGACTACTGCTCCTATCCATTAGGGTCTGTTTCACTAGTAGAGGCGACTAATACATATCAAACTCCTTTTCAAATAAGATCATCCACCGACGAGAGAAATTAAGTGCAATAAGGTTGCTTTTGAACTCCTTTTCAAAAAAGATCATCCACTGACGAGAGAATTTAAGTGCAATAAGGCTGCATAGAGCTGAGCTGGAGCTCTCAACCCGAAAACCTCACCCCTAGTCCAAAGTGACTACTTCTCCTATCCATTAGCATCTGTTTAACTAATAGGGGTGACTAATAGACACCAAACTCCTTTTTCAAATCTGGATCGTCCATTGACCTGGTGAACTGAACTACTGCACAAACATGATCCGTCAGCGCTTTACCCTACAGTGAGCGGCTGATTCTGCGTCCGTCTTTTATAAAACGACAGTTTAAAAAGCCTGGCATTATAATTAAAAATACAAGTCCCCATATTTCTCATTATGAGTGGAAGAAAAATATCCCGCCTTGAGTATACTACTACAGTGTAGATATCAGATTGTGTGCTACTGAAACCCCAGTTAGTTAGTGTAGTGGTGGCTTCAGACCCCCTTTAGCCATCATGAAAAATTCAATAATCGTCCAGCCGATGGGCAATCAAAGTCCTCAAAGGCATATATGAATTCTAATCTCATTAAACTCCGTGCTATTGTGGCATAACGAGAAGGAAAGCCATGAGTATATTAAGACTGAATAAAGCTGACTTGTGCGACTCCGATGTGCTTGCTTTCAGGACCCTTAAACCAGTCCCATGTATACTTAAACCGGATAACTCGGTAGATAATAAAGAATTGAAGGCATTTGATGAAGACATCGAATTAATGAAGTTTTCATAAGCTTGGGCTCATCAAACTCCATGCTTCGGTTGCAGGCAAGTTGATATTGGCTAAGTCTACCATCAAACATAACAGTTTACCAGTCGTAAAGGGAATCAATCAAAAAATTATTCAAAGTTTTCCAAAACAATTCCCTCTCCTTTCACGGTTCTGAACATCGTACTGCCAAGGAACAAAAACCTATTCAAAAGCGCTATTGCCACCTATTTTTATTACATTACTAGGAGCATTAGCTTATTAAGAGCCTGTAAAACTATTATAGACATCCTAGAGTTGTATAGCATTTATCGCAAAAAGGGTTTTTATTAACCGCAAATTTAATAGTGCGATTAAAAACATTGACATTTACAAGCGGCCTTAAAGTGTCACTGTAGTGAAACGATGCATTTACAGTAAGATAACAACAAACCTACTGCTTGCAACGTCTGTTTGGTTGCACTATGCCATTGTCAGTGTATCCTTTTGCAATGTCCAGTTTGCTTGCCACATCGAGCATTTAAATTACTTTCGCATGGTTTTTAAATGCCTTTTCATACTTAATGGACAGTTGTTAACATTACGTTACGGAGTGGTTATTTCTTTTACGTACTCTCCTCTCCTCTCCACTCCACTTCTCTTCTTTATTGCATTTCATCGTACATAAACATGATAAACAGGGATTACATGATTCATTATAAAATCGCTTATAAAACTGAATTATTGAGACAAAAGTTTTTAAACTGAAATTTGTTTCATTCGGTAATGCAGTGCGATGACTAATGGAAATAAAATGTGATTGAATTACTCGTTTAATATGATGATTAGTCACATGCAATAATTATGTTCTTGCCATTGACAATAAATTAAAAGAGAAAATAAAACCAATATTAACTCACGAGATATTTTCAAATGGAATCTGAAAGTCTGTTCAGGTTTGCTTCAGAGACGACTTTCAAAAAAGAGTACGATAATAACAATACTTGTGCTGGTTTATAGGTGCGGAATAGCTTAACATTAAAGCCGACAAATAACAGAGGAAACTGAATGATATTTTTTTTTTGGTGTGAGAGTGGTCATGAACATAAATTGAAACTCCCACTGTAAGTAAGGCCGTGTATAGCTATTGTGGCAAGTTGATAACACCTGAAGGTCATTGAATTCATTGGGTCCATGGAAAAAATGAATATATGGCTTAATTCTTTATACAAGAAAAGTGCCAGAAATAAAGCAGAGCGATCATCTTAGGCAGTTCAATTCCATTAGGCATCTCAACTAAGGCTGAATACTGGCTTTCGACATAGAATTTAAATACCCAAAGAAATCCGCTTACAAGGTTTCAGTCTTCTTCTAAAAAGAATACAGGAGATGTGCTATCACCTCTAACTCTTCCTGTATCCACATATTCTATAAATATCCGATTACAATCCCAGTAATCTGACTTCACAATACTTCTTAAGGAACCCAGCTTACTAAGTTCTAGCATCGCGCCTATCCTATAAATACCGATAAATTATCAAAGGCTCTAAGCTAAATAGCATCCCGATCTATTCAATCAGGGAATGTGATCTATCTCCTGAAGCATTTCGCCTTGATTTCCTAATCTCGCAAGTGCGACAGCTTTCTCATTTCTATGAGTACCAATACAGCCGGGACCAAAAAGACTTCTATGGAATCCTTATAGTCACGGATCACTCAGAACTTATACTAGGCCGATCGTCTTTCCTTTAGAGAAAGCCTGTCTGTTAATGAAAATCACGTAAGAAACCCCATTAGGAAAATCGGGATTAGAAAAATCGGGGAAGCTTTTAAAACAAGAAATATCTTTGCCTGACGAACGCTGCAGTTATCATTCAGTATATCACGAAGCTGTAGCTCGAGATTTTTACAAGCCACTCTGGTGTCAGAGTTTCCATGAAGTTAATTGCAATTTAAATAGTAAAAATAGGTCCTAATAGGCCCGTATTGCAAAATTCTCATTCCGCATGGTTCTATCTGGAAGGAGAGTTTTAATACAGTAACAACGTACTGTATGGGGAACATATAATCGGTGGTTCCATACATGAATTTAATTCTTATCATCATTGTAGAAAAGTTATTCAGAATTTCGGAGTGACCCCTCGATCAATCTGGCACTGAATAGTGGTAAGAGCAGAGTACGCCGGTGAATCCCAAAGAGGTATTGTGTTATGCCCTACACGAGATACCACGTTGATAGCTCCTATTTAAAATATTTCACCAAGCAACAGCCACACGTAATAACTTTCTGGACTATCGTGATATAGATCCCATGTGTGGCCCCAGAAGAGAGTTCCGAACCTTTCCTAAGGAGTTGCGACAGTGCTGTAAAGCATTCTGACTGTTCTTTGTTCTTTTCTCGATATTCTATTCTATTTTACGGTAACCAGTACCAGAATAGTAATTCTTCCATGAAAAGTTCTCGTTAGGAAAATCTGTTTAAACTTTGGAGTCTAAAAATGGCGATTTAGAATTAAGGTCAACGAAGATTGTTTTTCTCCGCTCTAAGCAGTACATTCTCGTTGCCGGACATTGAGGTTATAATGAAGATATTTACATTCCATAATTGACACTTCATCAGTTATTGATTCAAGGATAACTGCTATGTTAGAGTGTAACGAACCCCGGTTGAAATAACTCGCGGTAATTTTCATATGAAAAAAAAATTGTTTTTTAATAAAAAAAATTAAAAACCATTCTTTATTTTAATTGTAAATATTTTTTAATGAATTATATTTTCATTGAAAAAGAAAAAAGAAAAGTTCGAATGGTGAAAAGTTTTCGTATTATTTACAGTGGAAAAGTGCCTTCAGGAAATTTAATTTTATGGAATGAAATTCACATTAATTACCGCTCTATTCAATAGGACACCAGTGTGAGCTGGTATTAGTGGCAGAGTGTGTATTACTATGGTAATACAGAGAGTGTGAGGCACAGTGGTATGGTTATATAATATTAAGATTACCGTTATCTGAGTAAAATACTCTAAATGAATAGTAAAAAAAATATTTTGTAGAATTTTTTAAAACAAAGTTGCTGAAGTCGTAGTTACACTACACAGCATAAACGGCAAAAGTTTCAGTGTATAAAACTTCTGTAGAAGTCTTCTTGAAACTTGCTGAAATCGGTTTGTAAAATATGAAACTGTGGTCTACGACATCATATAGCCCATCTTTAATGAGCAAAACTTCGTTGACCAGCTTAGTCTTAGTGTACCAATGTCTCAGTGCACCAATGTCTCAGTGTACCAATTTCTTAGTGCACCAATGTCTCAGTGTACCAATTTCTCAGTATACGAATGACTCAGTGTACCAAAGTCTCAGTGTTCCAATGTGCAATAATAGTGTTAAAGCAATGAGGTGCTATTGTGTCCATATTAATAATCTTAAAGCCCATTTTGAACGAACAAAACTTCGTTCATTAGCTTAGTCTCAGTGTACCAATATCTCAGTGTTCCAATGTGCAATAATAGTGTTAAAGCAATGAGGTGCTGTTGTGTCCATGTTAATAATCTTATAGCCCATCCTTAACGACCAAAACTTCGTTCATTAGCTTAGTTTCAGTATACCAATGTCTCAGTGTATCAATACCTCAGTGTACCAGTGTCTCAGTGTACCAATGTCTCAGTGTACCAATGTCTCAGTGTACCAATGTCTCAGTGTACCAATGTACAATAATAGTGTTAAAGCAATGAGGTGCTGTTGTGACCATGTTAATAATCTTATGGATGAATGGCAGTTTGTGTGTGTGTGTGTAAATGCTTCTGTAAGTGTGTGTGTGTTTGTGTGCCAGAGTTTATTTCATGGAAAGCATTTCACCACCACTTTTTTATTATAAATTTTCTCTTTTAATTTTCTTGTTGTTGTTTATAGTTGTTGTTGTTGTTGTTGTTTGTTATAGTGATATTATAAATTTTATTGTTTCTTCGTTACCGTTATAAACTTTAATTTCAATGTGGTTCCTCTCTACCTGTTGTTGATGATAAATTTGCGGATACTTTTGTTGTGGTGCCGCTATTGGCAACAACTCTGGTCGTTAAAGCGGATTTTGTTGCTGAGTTACAGTTCCTGTTGCTGTTGCTTCCAACTGCTTGTTGTTGTTGTTGTTTAACAACCTGAACAATAGTTTAGAACGATAACGTTTTGGATGAGAGTGATGACGAGGATGATTACGTTGTCTCTTACGTAATTTAGTTTCTGTACGCGTTTTAATTATAACGGCTGTATTGTTGCTGTCGTTTGACTGTTGTTGTTGTTGTTGTTGTTGTTGTTGTTGTTGTTGTTGTTGTTAACACCTTTGGCAATAATTCCATTTGAATTGTTCTCATTTGAATGGCTTAATGAAACGGATGAATGAATGATTGTAGGTGTTGATGATGGTGACGGTGGCGGTGACGGTGACAAGGACGACGATGATGATGTTGATGGTAATGGCATAAAATTTATGTTACTGCTACCATTACTATAATATTGATGTTGATGTGAATGCTGATGCTGCTGATAATGATTACGTTTATTATCATTGTCATTACTGACATCAATATTTAATGATTGTGTGTATGCTTCATCTAGTGCTGGCACTTGTGATTGCGATAATGATGTTGGTATTAGTGATGATGTGGATGCATCTGTTTCTTTATCAAGTGTTGCAGCTTTGGGCACAACAGCCAACTAGAATAGTGCAGAAATTGTGGTTTTATTTATGGTTTACATAATAAAAAATTGATTTTTTTGGTTTTAACTGTTCAATATTATCGTAGTTACTTTGGGATTTTATTGGCCAATAAAGTCATACCATTACCTGTACCCATTACCCCGTACAAAACGTACTTAATTTCAAATTAATAAGTTTTTGTTGAAAATAATGAAACTTTATAAAGGAAAAATACAAAAAAAAAAAAAACTTAAAAATGCTAAAAAAAAATGTTGAGAAAAAAAAATTTTTTTCAATGTTTTAAACATCCTGTTTGGAAATTATTAAAAAAGAAACAAAATAAAATCCATAATAAATGTGTGGCAAGAAAAAATCAATTTTTTTTCTGTCCCTGCTTACCGTTTGCGATGAATTGGTATTTTTTGGGTGGATGAATTTTTTGTATGGCATTGGGACCTTCCGTTACAGGCTGGACACCATTGACTGCGTTCTGTCTTTGATATGTATTTCCGCCACAATGGTACGTGTATGGCTGTTAACTTTACCATTGGCATACGCTTCAGAACCACCAAAACCACCCTGAGATGTATCACCGCCCAATACATCAGCACTGGCACCAACATCTGGCGTTGCCTGAGCTCCAGCATACAATAAACCAGAAGCACGTCCTGTAAAAGAAAAATGTTATAGATTTATTAGTTGAATATTGTAATAGTAGTGGTAGTAGACATACAAAAAAACTCTCTTTCATACATATGCACTCACATACTACATTTTATAACATAAAATAGTTGAGATTTGCTATTGTCTTGTTAGCGTTTTAGTCTGTATTCGTTATGATGTACCAAATATCTTATGATTAATGATGTGGTTTCGGTGCCACGGATACAAGGTGGCATAGCTGGTCTTGTTCACTTTCTCTTCTATTTTTATTCCACCAAAGCAACTTCTAAGTTTTGGCTTTAGGAACTTTAAAACGAATAAATGAAAACGAAATTTCTTTTCTCATGCTTGATGCATGGATTGTTAAAATTCTCTTCAATTTTTTCCATATTATTTCTGAGGAAACGTAAGGATGTGTAATATCCTACCCTTAAGAGAGAGTAAGACTCAATAGGCAAGAATCCTCACTACTATACTCTAAATAGTAATTCAAAACATTTTCACACATTGCTCTGTTTATAAGCAAACGTAGGATGGCAGCCCTATCATTCTAGAACTTGTCACAATACAACAATAATCTGTGTTTAGTCCGAAAACTTGAATTATGAAAGTCAATTAACGCTGTGAAATATTAACAACATATAGAGGGCTGCTGTGCGAATAAAAATAAATAAGAAAATTATCGTAGATGGCAGCCCTATCATTCTAGAACTTGTCATAATACAACAAGCATCTCTGTTTACCTGGAAAACTTGAATTACAAAAGTGAAATAAAACTGAGGAATACTGACAAGATGGGGAGAGACACAATGTGAACGAAAATAAATAAAAACATTACGGTAAATGGCAGCCCTATCATTCTAGAACTTGCAGTACTACAACCACCAGTGTTTAGCAGAAAAACTTGAATTACGAAAGTGAAATATATCTGAGAAATAATAACATGATGGGTAGAGAGCGCTATGTAAACAAAAATTAATAAAAAATTACCATACATGACAGCCATACCATTCTAGAACTTGCCATAAAACAATAATCATTAGTGTTTAGGTGAAAACTTGACTTAAGAAAGTGAAATAAGTTTGAGAAATAATAACAAGGTGGGAAGAAACGCTATGCAAACGAAAATAAGTACAAAAATTGCCATAGATCGCAACCCTATCATTCAGAACTCGCTA
The DNA here is from genome assembly GCA_005959815.1 of Sarcophaga bullata. NCBI lineage: Eukaryota > Metazoa > Arthropoda > Insecta > Diptera > Sarcophagidae > Sarcophaga > Sarcophaga bullata. Next base: position 10,194 of record QOCX01002036.1, on the reverse strand, counting down.
TATTACAGCAATCACCTGTATTTAGTCGAAAAACTGGAATTACGAAAGTGAAATCAAATTAGGAGAAGCTGTGTGACCGAAAATAATTAAAAAAAAATTGACGAAATATCCCTACGTCAGGGAGTACAGTTCTACGAAATACCCCTTATACACATATTTTTGTAAAAGTCATTAATAGCGACGATTTTTAATGGTCCAAACTACCATTAAATAATTGTCAAGATTTCTTTTAATCTACCATCACTTAAATATTTTCTCTTTATTAGCTCAACATCCCCCTTGCTTTTAATAGGTCATAAAATAGCTGTGCTGCATTCATTATTATAAAAAAATTTTATGTACTTTCCTCTTAAGAGGATTTAAATGGAAAACATTAAAACTTTCTTTTGTCCCCCCCCCCTTTTTTTAAGTTTTACAGCACAAAACAATTCTTTCAACTTTGAACAGAAGACCTGCAGCAAGTGTCATGCTATCGTACCCCTTTTGTTTTTTCTTGTCATTTTCATTTATTTATTAAAATGCTGTTGTGTGTAATAAATTTATGCATTTAATAACCTCCGTTGGTATCTGCTTTCAAAAGTAGTCAAAATTTATTTTATTTTATAGTCCGTTTATCTTACCTACAGTTTTAATGTCTTTAACCCTTTAAAAGAAGAAGATTGATTGAAAAAGTTCAATCTGAGCTTAACGAAAAAAAAAATATGATAGCAATGGCAACAAATTGTATTGTTTGTAAAAGTTTTACACTCGAGAAAAAGTGCCCTAAGATGAATTAAACATCTCCATATAAAGCCATTTCCGGACTCCATGTTAACCTATTTTGTAATTCCTTACTCTGCTACACGGAATAAGCTTCTAAGACTATCGAAATGTATCGTTTTGAACAGATATTTTTGTTGGGTGTTATGTACTAGGTCCGGGTCATTTGCATAAAGGTTTGCGATGAGCATGACCTAGTGAGAGCGGTAGATTGACGTTACTTGGGAGATATTCCTGTTCAGATTGATGGAAATGATTAGGAGGGAAATGAATACCTTTTAGCGATTTAGGAATGTTGTAGAATCTTCAGGTTAATACCTTATGACCCTAACCAGAGCATTCTAATGTAATGGGGTGTTGTGCTTCAATGGCAACGCCAATTTGTGAAATGTGGAGGCCTTTTTTTCTGCAAAGTTTGTGGTAATCTGCAGTTGCTTTAAACCGTCGAATACATTTTGTATTTTTGCACTGGTGTACAGAGGCGAAGACTAGCTGAGGATTTCCTCAATATCTTTGGCGAGTGGCACTTAGTTAAGGTCTCTGATATTGAGAGTTTTTTACTTGGATTAGTTGGACTTTAAGGGAACTTCGCTTTTATTTTATTTTTTCCATTTGTTCTCTTTCTCCCTCTCTTCTCTTCTTTGACTCTCAATATTATTTTTCTTATCCCTTTTCCTTTTAACGGGTTTTCTTTTCCTTTTTGGATAACCGGGGTAATTGGAAGACTGCCACAATGAACCTTTTCTGGTCTCTACATGTAGGTGTACTCACATTAGCACTGACACATGAGGAGAGATAGGCAACTTCTCATCAGATCCACATCGCCTGCTAAAATCGTTCTAGAGTGTTCCATATCTTCTAATAGAATCTCAACAGAGAGATAAAGAACAGAAGACAATCAGTACTCTTTTGATCCGTATTAGTTTAACAGAAGTCGCCGTGGTCTAGTAGGTAGTGTGTTGACTTATTAAACGTGATGCCTGTGTTCAAACCGTAGCATTAATGGACATTAAAGTAAAAATTGCAGACACTTAATAGGTATCATAATCATCAAAAATGGCCCTATGGAACCGAACATAATATTTACAATTTAAAAATATGGCTCTTTAACTGATCAATTTCCTCGAGTGTATTTCAGTTCATGTGTCAAGATGTTAAAATTATTTTGTTAGACTTTAAAGCATTTAAAAAAACAAAATTTTTTTTTGTGTTCGTCCTACAACTTAAAGTTTTAAAATGTTTTTCCATTATTGTTAGTGGCTCCCTTTTGCTCTTTCTCCATCTCTATCCTTCTTTTTCATTGAATGTTATTGTTGGAGGCAATTTTATAGAGCACCATTGCTAAGAAGCCATCTATGACTGGCTGCCAAGGGCCACATTTGTCAATGTGTCAGTAAAATTAATTATGCAACAACATTATTGTTTACAACAATTTGCGCACATAAAGCAGTAGCATAAGAGAGAGAAAAATAAATATGAAAAGATTCAGAAAAAGTAGAGAGAAACAGCGAAAAGAGACACAGAGAGCAGCAGGAAAGAGAGAGCGAGAGGAAAAAAGTACACACAGTGTTGTAATTAACTAGAGTGATAACAAGCTTAGCTTTTAAGTGTAAATTACATATACAACAACAACAACAACACTATCAGCAATTACAGTACTAACACTAACGAATAATAAAACAACACGAAGGAAAATTGCCAAGAAGTTAAAAGTACTGCAAACAACAATTGCTTGCTTACAAGCAAAGTACAGAAGTAAAGCACAGGCAAACCTTTTTTCTGCGAAAAAGTTTAAACAGGAAAATAAAATTATTTTTGATTTCTTTCTTTTATTTGCTTATTTTCTCTCTCTTATACTTGTTCTACCAACACAAATAAACAATTAAGAAAACAAAAACTGAAGAAAAAATTCATAAGAAATCAAAAGAAAAAAAAGGACAAAGAAACAAAAAAAGGATTTCATTTTATTACCCTCTTGGTATACGACTTTAAGTATAAAGAGTTGATTGTGCAAGGAAATGAAATTAATTACCGTTAAAATTTAATAATATTAATTACTTAAGAAAGAACATCTAAAACAACAACAATATTTACAAACAAATCGTATCCTTAAGCAAAATAAAGTTTCATCAGGGGATAATTGTTATAAGACACTAAAATAATTATTTTTTATAACGGTTGTTTCCTTTGTTTTTTATTATTTGTTGTTGTCTATACGAACTTAAATTAAATATCCTGTTATATTTGCTGTTTTGTGTGTGGCAAAGGCGAAAATATTTTTCCTTTTGGCTTCTATCCGTAATACTACAAACAGTCTTAGAACATAACTTATGGAAATTATGGAAACCATGTTCGCCTTTATTTAATTAAAATGCAGATTTACATTCCCTAGACACTCAAAGTACAATCTTGTTCGGCTTCAATCTTCTTCATTGTAACATTGTTGAACAAAAAGTGTGTTTCTCATTGATTTTGTTCTATCTCCCCTTTCAGAAACATATTATAGCCATAAAACATCCCTACCTCTAACGGTTTGCTGTCCTTATTTGTGTGCCTTCCCATGTAAGGTTGTACTCTTCTAGGAGAAATGTATGTTTCCAAGTGTAATTTGATTGATCCCGGCCTCTGAACCTTGAGCATTATACTGTAATCCTTGTGACACAGTTGGTATTCCTTCTAATCGTGTGAAGGATCTACCTCCACTACCTAAAGTTCATCTGTTTGAATTTGGGTTTCTTGTTGCCTGTATACGACATGAGATTCTTGTGAATAAATACCCATTGTGTTTGGGTTTGCTTTACACGTCTAGTGGATATTTTAAGCTTGATTTGTGTGGACATTTGCCAGAAATATCATATTACCAGCTAGCATTTCCAGACCTTCTAGCTTTTCTGATATTAGAGAACATTCCGTCTAAGGTATTCTATTATGAGTGACTTCATGGTTACATGCTTTTTCTTTTTGAACAGGCGTTGTTCATGACATCATATCCAGCGCGATGGGAACTCACTATGAAATGATTAGCATTGTGCAAGTCTGTGACTTCTGCATACTCATTCATGGCCATTTCATCCCTTTAGTTACAGATTTTCGAAACTTGCCGTGACAATTTTATTTTATTCCCAGAATTTTTGCCAGAAGACGATTTTTTCTCCTGGCATCTTTTTTTTGTTCGATATGTCTGCTCTAAAGGCTGAACCATAGGCTCTAGTCTAATAAGCCAACACACCACTTACTAGACTACGGCTCTGATGATTCGAATTAGTTTCCTGCGATACGCCTCTCCTTATCTTTGCTTTTCTTTTAGTAGACTCTCCAAGAATATTAAAGGCTTTCTTGAAATCGATAAGCAATACCTGTGTTTAGGAGAATACGCCATTATATAGAGTATTGGTTGATCTAAGCAGCTTCTATTTCGGTTGCAAATCTCCCTGATCATATCGGAAACTGTTCTCTATTTGACTTCAAAGTCTTCTGTGAATTTTAATTGCTCTACTGAGTCACTGTTTACCAATAGTTATCGATAAAGATTGCTTTCCAACTAGTAAAGGAACTCAGTGTTCCATAACAGAGGTGTTCATTAGGAACTTTTATGGAGCACGAAAATTTCTTACTTTTCAATAGTGGTGGATATCTGATGGAAGGCCCAGAAGAAGTTCCCGGTTAGGACCGATATTAGCGGCCATTATGCATGAGAACCTGCACATAGTTCTGCGCTCATTATACCAATAATCAAGTCTTGCTAGTACAATACTTTTGCCAATCATTTAACCTCAACCTCCATTAGTATTACCTTCGCTATCATCACCATATCGTCACTAGAAGTCATAGAAAATGATTTGTATTGTTGTAAGTTCCTTTAGGGAATATAAAATTGTCAAGAAGCATGTCTTCTATCTGATTATTATTTCTTTATTTGATGAATCAAGTTTTACGAGAGAAGGTTGTGCAGACGTGGCAGCCCTATCCTTCTAGAATCATAGCATGTTATACAATGGAGGCAGTAGAAGTATGTCTCCAATCGGATTATAATTTCTATGTTTCATAAATCAAGTTGTAAGAAAGAAGACGATGGAGATGTGGTAACCCTATCCTTCTAGAATCATAGTATGTTATCCAATGGAGGCTGTAGAAGCATGTTTCGAAACTGATTATAATTTCTATGTTTCATAAATCAAGTTGTAAGAAAGAAGACGATTGAGATGTGGTAACCCTATCCTTCTAGAATTTGCCGTAGTACGCCTCTCATTTGCTTAGTTGGCAAAATTGTTTAGTGAAAGCAAAACTTATAAAATGAGAAACTAAAATGAAACCGAAATAAGGAAAATGAGAAGCTTTGTCACCTTCCTATGTACCCTAATGTACTGAAGGAATAATAAAAAGTAATACCAAGTGTAGACAGTTTTATTTGACACTAGCCTGTATGCTATGGTCTTCCATGTGGTCTATAATTTTTTGTACATACGAAATATTTAAAACTGATAAGTTGGATTAACTATTTGAACTATTCAACGCATTTATTTCGTATATTTTGTTGAAAGCGTAATAATTTTTATTGTTTTTGTAATTGTACAATAATTAAACAATTTTTATCAGTTACGTATAGAATACATTCGGTTCGGTAACAATAAATTTAATTTCATATCTTGCTTTAGAATCAAGTGATTAATTGTACAAAACTAGTCAAAAGAAAACAACACCAACAAAATACAACGGAAATTATGTTATAAACTTACCATTAACATTGCCGCCTAAGCCAGCAGCAGCATTTTGACCCCAGGGTGTGCCAGCCGAAGCATGTAGACCACCTAATAAGCCGCCATTATCTTGGCCGCCACCCAAACCGGCCTCAGCATGATAACCTAAAAAGTTGACACCCACTTTGCCATCCTTAAAGGTGAGAAGCTGAAAAATAAACAAAAAATAAAAAAAAATATCAAAAATAACGGCAATAAATATGAATCTGAAACAAACCATAAAATTATAAAAGCAACTACAAAGTAAATAAAACAACATAAACAAGAAAAACAACAACAATCGACATACTACAATCACAATAATAAATACAACAAACGCTCTTTAAATGTTCTTTTATTGTTGTTGTTGTTGTTGTTGTTCTCTATTTACTTTTTATTTGTAAATATTGTTTGTATACGAAACAAAAAGTGGCCAAAATGAAATTGTTTCTTCTTCTACTTCTTCTTCTCCATTCTTTTGCAAGAATGTTTCTTTATTGTCTCGCAAGTAACGGACGAAGAAGTGCCATAAAAACAACAATAAAAGTTAGCAGAAGTACTACCAGCATTAAAACAACAACTACTTACAGAGTAGATAGTTGTCATAGAAGTTGTTATCACTGCATCAGGTTTACATTAGATTTTATATGTACAGTGCACAACAAAAGCAAATACCCATACGAAAAAATTGCCATAAGTATGGGATTTCAAGTTCAATTTATTCCTTCACGACACAACAGTGTTATGCTCGATAATTATAGTGATGTGGGTGGGTGATTAAACTGGTGTTTCAGAGATCAAATATTGAACACCCGAGGATCCTAAAGGAAGCTTTCAAGAATATTGGCTACTCGATACCGCATTAAATTACTCGAGGAGCTTCAGAATATTTATTTCGGAAAGAGAGGTTTGGAAAGAACGATTTGAAACTGAATATCATAGTTCACTCCATAAGACTGCTGGATCACTGCAGTGTCTTTCAGGAGAAAGAAGTGTTTTCAAACAGGCTAAGGTAAGGCTTATTAAGGTTAAAATTATCTCTGGAAAGACTCTTAACACACTTACTGGTGCTTAGATGGTTGCCAGGGTATTAAGTTTGAACGTAACGAACACTACATTGGTTTATGATTGTCGCGAAGCTCCAAACTTAATGGCAAAACTGTACGACTTTGCAAATAAACTGGCCTTGCTTGGCAAACAATCGAAGAGGAGTTGCCAAAATAATAATGGATAGAGAGCGAATGGATAGTCTGCTCAACTCTAAAGAACCAGGCTGAAGGTGGTGGTGGGAGTTATTAGAAGAGAACGCATGTAAAATATGCTCAAAGTCGAAAGGAGCACGCTAACCGTGACGGTGGTGTGGGTTGCATTTGAGGGTATTCATGCGAGATACATTTGCCTTGGCATACATGGCAAACGTCTTCTGCATGAGCTGTAGAGATAAGGAAGACTTAATTGGCTATTACAACTGTTTAGTCAGGACATCAACCTAGCTTCTCATGCCACCCATGTTGTGTGTGCTAATTTACAGTTTAAAGTTGCCTTATGACGATTTTGTTTGCCTCTTAGAGTTTTTGCAAGAAGACTAGTGAGAGGAAATCGCTGAAAGGCATGTTTTTTTAATTTTGTTTGAAATGCCGAATTTAAGGTTTGAACCAAGGACTCTTGCGTAATAAACCAACACACTAACTACTTGGCTAGGGCCTCTGCAGAGACGAGAAAGAGAGGGAAACTATTATTTTCCTATTTGGTACATAACCAGTAAGAAAAACAAAGAAACCAGTGTTGCTGATTTATTTTCTGCATAACTAATCATCAAACCAAAGGTTTACAATGTGGAGATGTGGATCTATTACCGTTTTATTGGCATTGGATTGTTTCTTCCAATTCCAGTTTAGTTTGGTTGCTGTTAATGGTTATAAAATTAAAGCCGATCCACTACTTTTAGCCGACAGTGTCTAAACGAAAGAGTAAAAAAGTAATGCCTTTCAGCTAATTCGATTATATGAACATCACGTTTGTTGTTGACATGGCGCACAGGACACACAGGACACACAAAAAAAGAAGAAAAATTGGAAATGAAAATTAAATAAAGAAACGAAACACGGCAATAATAAAGAAGAAAATTAACGAAATTGAAGAAGAAACTTTAATTCCACCAGGTTACATGTTTCTAATTCACGAAATCTCTTTCACAAAACAAAAACCAACTTTTCAAATACTTTTCCAGTGGGGCGAGAGGGTATATTTTTTCTTCTCTTGCTATGTAACGGACACTAGCTACAGCCTCAAAGTTAGCAAAAAAAAAAGAAGAAGAATTAAAGAGGAAAAGTAAGAGAAAAACTAGGAAAAGACAAGTTACAGTTACAGTTGGTGGAGAAAAGAAAAAAATTTTTAGAAAAGTTTTGGCCCATATAATCACTTTTGTTGACTTTGTGGTCAGGAAAGTTACTACTTTAAGCCTTAAACAACTGTGTTACACAGTAATACACAGTCCACAACAGTTTTTTCTTCTTTTTTTTCATTGGAGGATACCATTAAACCATCTCTCTATACACAGTCAAACACTAAAATACACTCACTTAGTAATAGTGGGGAGAGAGAGAGAGAGAGACAGAGAGAGAGCGAAGAACAATGTTTCTTCAACCGGAAAATTTCTTGGACTCACGCAAACCTACACCCCCACCCCCACGCACAACTGTTTGGCAGGCTTAAAGCAATCTAAACTTTTCTTTTGTTGAAAAGCAGTCGGCAAGTGAAGCCATTACACAGTGATTCAGTGTTTCCAGTTAAACTTTTTTTCTCTTTCTGCTCTCTAAGTTTTTTTTTCTCTTTGACTTTTTTAAGTAAGAAAAGAAAAAGGATAAATTGATTTAAAGAGGAACACCGAAAAAAAAACAATGAAAAGAATTTAATTTTAAAAGTGATTTGTAACAATTGTTGTTACTGTTGTTGTACTCAAGAATGAATTTTAACGTCTTACAAACTAAACGAGAGCTCTCTTGTAAAAAAATATTAAAAAATTCTCTCTGGTTTATTTTCGGTTTTCAGACTTCATGTGACTGAGTAGGCCAACCGGATGGGCAGGATAAGGAAATTATTACGTCGTATCTCCTACAGGAATGTTCTATCCTCCTTTTTAACTTATTTTGGAGGGCAGAGTATGTTTTTGGGAAACTTCCTGTGGAAACTCCTGTCTATACTGCATGGTAAAGAATTAGGAAAAAAAAACGTTTTGAGGACTAAAACTCAGATGATCAGATTTTTTGTTGGTAGAAGCAAAATATATTTTGGGAGCCAGTGTGAAAGCTTAAGTTTGATGCGTTTTATAACTTTGGTGCATAGTTTTTATTTTTCTTTTCGATTTTCTTTTGTACTCTTTTTCATATCTCCATGGCTTACATAACTACTGTCCACAAGCGTCTGGATAAGTAGTATCCTTCTATTATTTGTTTGCTTTCCTGCAGTTTCATTGTCCAGATAATCGGATAATTGATCTACAGTAACAGGTTCTAGACTCTAGATAGGACCGTTGTCTAGATACAATGTCTGGAAACAATGTCTAGAAACAATGTTTGTGAAAATGTAGGATACATAATCTACAGTAACAGTTCCTAGAATGATAGAACCGTTGTCTAGAGACAATGTTTGGATAGAATGTCTAGAAACAATGTCTGAAAACAATGACTAGAAACAATGTTTGTGAAAATGTTTGTGATCTACAGTAACAGATTCTCGAATGACGACCGTTGTCTAGACACAATGTCGAGAAACAATGTTTGTAAAGAATGCTAAGGAACAATGTATAGCAACAAGGTTTAGAGACAATGTTTAGAAACAATATTTGTGAAAATGTAGGATAAATGATATACAGTAACAGGTCCTAGAATGATAGCATCGTTGTCTAGAGAAAATGTTTGGATGGAATGTCTAGAAACAATGTCTAGAAACAGTGTCTAGAAACAATGTCTGTGAAAATGTAGGATACATGATCTATTGTAACAGTTCCTAGAATGATAGTATCGTTGTCTAGACACAATGTGTAGAAACAATGTTTAGAAACAATGTCTAGAAACAATGTTTTATGTTTGGTTGTGGGGGCAAGGAAATGTGCTTAGAGAGCCTTGTTATTTCCTAAAAAGGTAAGCATTGTGCAACTATCTTATGATGTTTGTTGTTGATTTACTGTCCACTCATGTCACATGTTTATATGCTTTCCCATTCTATTCATTTATTAATGCGCGCCATTGTTGCACCATTCCTGGCTTTTAAACATTCTTTGAAGCACAACAAAGTCTAGAAAATAGAAAATAGAAGCATAGATAGAATAGAAAAGCCACATGAAACAAACGTTGTGGAGTTGTTTATAGAGAAAATTGAATTTAATTTTTGGCCATTGTTTAATGGTCGCTTTATGTGGTCATTGTTGTTAAAAGTCTCTTTGCTTTTGCAGCAATAAAGAATTACGAAACAAAGTGAAAAACCATAGAGAAACAACAAGTCTTCATTATATTGTCCATATACGAGAGTACTTGTGCCATTAGTTGCATTAGAGGAAAACGAAAAAAAAAAAGAAAAAAAGGGAAAAACATTTTCAAAAGAAATTTTGTTGTCCGCAGTACATTTAGCAAATGGTTTCAAGATAATTTCACTTCATTTTTTAAATTGAATGCCTCAATAAAGTGAATTTTTCGTTTTT
>QOCX01002035.1:9701-25569 GCA_005959815.1 Sarcophaga bullata | reverse complement strand
AAATTTCGCTGCCGAAAAACTTTTTGTCAAGACATAATTCAATAGTATAATTATTATCGACAGAAATTTTTCTTCCAATATTGTCCTTGTGATTCCAAGATCTTTAAACAATTTAACAGCAATTGTTGTTAAAGCTGTAAATCACATAAAAAATAATATAGAATCGATTTAATTGTTATTACAAATCTAATAATTATAAATAATCAGCCGATTTGTCGTCTAACATACATCGATCTAAATATATTTGGAAATAAAAAAAAATTTTTGTTTTTATGTATAATTCCTTGCTTAATAAACCAAGAATAAATAATGTAGAAAATATATTTAATTGATTTGAATGGGTAACATACTACAAAAATCATAATTACTAACTGAAGACATTAGACCACGAGCAGATCGTTATCAGGTTAAAAACAGATCATAACAGAATTACAAGGGGATCATCATCATGTTAAACATATCATTTTCAAATCAGAAGTAGGTCAAAAACAGATTGTTACTATGAGCATAGATTACTGAGTGGGAATACCAGAGCTCACTTGAGCAGGAGGCATAGTGACCCGTCGGGATGCCACAGGTAAACGCAGTTCCAGCATAACTCTCCTGTGTTGGAAACCAGCTTAAAAGTTTAATAAACGGTACGAACGGATGACTTCGTTAAGCTAACAGGGAATGGAGAGTCAAATAACCTCAATCTGCACCTTGCAAGAGATACACATTAATAAAGGAAGTGGTGTCCACGAAGCGTTTTTGCCTAATGGTTAATTTAGCAGAGGTAAGTAGTATACCCAATGCGATTGGTGAGTGTTCCGAAAGGAGTGCATCTGCTCTGGCAATCTCACCGCCGATGGAATTGCCTGAAATATTCCTGTGTCTAGGGACTCAGACAAGTGAGACACTCCCTCAAGATCTTGTATTTAACTGAAACGCTCGAAAGGATCTAATGGCAGTTTGGATTTCAGAAAAGATGGAGACATAAGTAAAAAAAACTTCGTCCATAAGGTCCTTAGTATATGGCTAATACTTTGGAAAGATCCATTAGAAGAGGAAATAGAAACAGAAAATTTGTTCAAAAAGTTTCCTTCCGTTATGAAATCTTCGCTGTAAATCTTTCCAAGCTAAATCATAACTAAAGTCAGTAGCGGGTATTCATTTACCAAACTCAGAGGAGTTCCAACACAGGGACCCCTTCAGGTAGAAATATTTCTGCAGCTTGAATAAGAAGTCATTGTAGTGAAAAAGCGACAAAAACATTTCTCGATAAGAAATTCATTCCAAATAATCTCTGGAAAATTGGGAAAGTCAAATCTTGGTAATCTAGTAGTAGAAGCGAAGATACTTGCATGGACGGTGGAGTCTGTGGAATTTTAATTCGAACATTATTTGCTTTAAAAGATATATAAGTGTAATAGCATTTGTAAAATGTATCGGTACTTAGGCAGGGGACGTCATGTTCGTTTAGTGTGCATTCTCGAACGGTATCGAGTAACTGCTCATGCCATTTCTAAAAGTTATAAAGGTTAGTTCAAGATCACCCTGTATTACTACGACATACCCTTTATGCTTGGCACCTTTCGGCTTTTGTTTGAAAGCAGCTTTCGTAAGTTGAATATGGGAAAGAAGTTTCTTCTGTTCCTCAATCACAGCAGCGATTGATTTTATTTTGTACATAATTGAGTTTAGCTTACCGTACCAAATTTAAAAAAGACCGCAGGATCGACGGTACAATTATTGTAGAAAGTGGAGTAGATTTTTTTCAGCTATGAAGATTTGTCTTCAACAGGGAAAGTTTTCTTCAGCAAGAAAGGTGCAATAGAATTCTTGAATTTAGTTCTTGTAATAAGAAGAATTAACCGTTAGGTATTTTTAAAATTTTGGTATACAAATGACAATATAAAACAAATAAGTCAAAATAATTTTGGAGACTTAAAACTTTTGTAGAGTTTGCTGTCAATTACCGCCTAACGAGTCATACAACAAACGTAGGGAGAACTCAAAAGATGCTGCTATTATTGTGAAACTGTGGTTTGCATATGACAAGAAATTTTCTAGAAATCCTAGGCATACTACAGCAAACTTCACAAAGGTTCATGTTCCGCCTTAAAAATATTGTCTGATCTGAAATGAAAAGATGTATGTTAAAGAGAACTTAACTCAGACCAATTTTAAAATCTGAGTGCAGCAATTTGCCTCAAAAAAAAAAAAGTGTTTATATATATAAAATAATAAATAATAATAATAAAAATATATAAATGATGGCCTCTAATAGATGATACTAAACTAATCTATTTGAATTCTGATTTAGATCTAATTTTTAAAAGCATTGCTAAAGCCTTTTTCCGATATCATTAATTCTAGTGTTCTAATTCGAAGAGACTTGTGGTATAATATGATGAGTTCTTGTTAAACAAAGAGCAGGTCTAAACATTGTCCACATACATTCTCAATGCTTGAATAGTAAGATTGATGAATTTAGGTATTTATTTATGTCAGCGGTATTGACGTTATTTGCGATTCTGAAACTTGTTTTCATGTAGATGTCCAAGACCCAGTTTTCAATTTACAGGACTTTATGCTTTTCCGGTCAGATAGGGGAATCTTAGTTAATGGTATAGAGGCCAGGGCTAGTGGTGGTGGAGTTGCGATTTATGTTTGCTACGGTATCCGTTGCAAGGAAAAATTGTTAGCCCACATTAGAAGTGAAATTGAATATTTATTTCTAGAATAAATTCTAGTTTGAGTTTTGATTTTTTTATTTCCAATCTTAATGATATTAGGATTCAATATGGCGGCATACTCATCGCAATAAAAACCTTATACGCTTAAATCCACCAGAACATTCTTTAGTTTTACGTTGCGTGGTCATCGAAGGTTTTGGACAGCAGTGAGATCGAATGCAGTCGGTTCTGACGATATAGATCATTTATTCTTAAAAGCTTTGACTCCTAGACTTTTGCAATATTATACTCACTTGTAGTTCACAATGCAGTTCTGACTAAATCTACTTCCCTGATATTAGAAACTAACTAAAATCCTTCCCATTCCCAAAACTAATGATGAATTCATGCCAATTGCTATTCTTCCTTTTTTGTCCAAGGTAATTTGAAACATTACACCTAGACAAATCAATAATAATCTGGAAAGTCACAATTACTTAACTTAGTCGGGATTCATGAAAGGTAGGTTGCACTACCGCTCTAATAAATGTAGTTGAGGACTCTAGGTCGAAATTAGATGCAAATAGTGTTACGTTTTTAGTTCTTCCTGATCACACCAAGGCCTTTGATGCCGTCGGTCACAAGGTTCTATTAAAAAAGCTCCAAAAATTGGTTTAATTTTGTAATTCTGTCGGTAGTCCAATTTATTCTTATCTAATAAACAGATTTCAGAAAGTTCGTTTAAGTGCCAATATTTCAAATTCGCTTAATATTAGTTGAGATGTTTCTTAGGGATCAATACTGGAGCGTATGTTGTTTTGTGTATATATAAGTGATCTACCAGATGTTTGGTTAAGTGTAGTGTTCATATATATGCCGGTGATGTGCAGCTTTGCACTAGTACTTGTAAGGAGAATAACAATTCTTCTTTGGATACTATTAATCATGGTTTAGTGAAAATTGACAGCTGGGTTTCAATTTAGGGACTATGCATAAATCCTTCTAACTTTAAATGTACTATACTTTCGAGAACCAATAGATGATTTGTCATACCTGAATTAATCATCAGGGGAAATAAAATTGACTTTGTGAAATCTCTAGCCAATCTGGGTATTGTCTTTAATGGCAGATTATCGTGGCCTAAGCACATAATTGTCGTTGGGAGTAGAATTTATAGTATGCTTAGAAACTTGTGGTTCAAGTCCTTTTACCATTTGTATGAAACTTGCTGTATTTAATTCCGGTACTTTTTATGGGTGTGAAATCTTCGCAAACTGCGATTATGATGACAACCGAAAACTCAACTAAGCGTACAACACTATATCAAGATATGTCTTTCTCAAAGTGCGTCGTGATCATATTTCTTTTTGATAACATTTTTGAAATTAAATGCCTCATAAAATTATTCACACGAAACATCCGGGGTAGTAAGATTATTCAACAACGATAGTGACAGTTTTATATATATACATATATGTATACATATTAGGCAAATCTTGCTATGTTGTTGTACGCTAAGTTGAGTTTTCGGTTGTCATCATAACAACGACATTATATAAATTTGGAATTCCCTAACAAACTACACTCAAAATCTAGGCAATGCAAATGCGTTCAAAAGGAATTATTTAAATTATTTTTCTAATTAAAAATTTTTACGTCATTAGCTCTCTTTAATTTAATTTTTCTAAATTTTGCGATATTTTCGGGTTTATATCGATTATATTTTTATTCTTACTTTTTTACACAAATTTTTCTAATTTATTATCGTTTAACTCTTATTGTTAGTTTTTAAATTGATTTATATTATATTTTAAACTTATTTATTTTTTCATATTTATCAAATTTAATATTTATATTAAAATTTATATTTGTTTTATAATTTATAGGATGTGCTATGTACCACTTATAAGATTCATATCTTGCTGCGTTATGTTGATTATAATAAAAAATATAAATAAGTAAAATAAAAAAATAAACTTGTGCCGAATTTTTAAATATATTTTACATTAAGTTAGTGAGTAGTATTATGACATTAGGAAATTTATTAACAATGAACACGTTCGAACCAAATATTAAATAACTTGTGGTCATTTTAAAGGTAAGGTTATGTATTTCTCATAGAACTCATATATAGTAGTTATTGATAAGAAAAAACGTATATTTTAGTTCAATTCTATTTAGGGGAATTATTTGGAAGAGGAACACGGAGGAATGGAGAAAGAAGCGATTAGTAAATGAGGCCAACAACTTCGTAGCATCCACTGCATGTGTACTGCTATTGAACGGTTAATATTCTCAAACGGGGTATTAGTGCGGTGAGAAGCCATACCAATAAGCACTTATATTTCTAAGCTGAACAAAGTTCACAACACATCGAGGTGTAGGCTGGGCTCGAACTCATCTTATCTCTACTACCGTTGGACATCTCCCTAAAAAATATGGCTGCTTAAACTGCAATAAGTCCTGAGTTCTCAGATATGTTTAGGCCATTTACGGTGGTACACGCATTAATAGTTGCCTTTCTCCATTAACTCGCATCCCCACACGGGAAAAGTGGGTTGCTAAAGCTGTCATCGGTGGCGGTGATATAAAGATCTTTAGCGATGGCTCAAAAATTGAATGTGAAACTGAGTCTGATGTCTATTCCGATAAGCCGGCACTGAACGGGTCAGCATAGTTCAGGCAGAAATAAAGGGCATATATGCACCCCTGAAAGAATACTCCTTCAAATTGGAAAAGCAGCATGGAATTCATTAAACCGTGGGTACTCATGAGAAAGCAACTAGATATAAATAAATGAAACATGCAAAGAAAACATAAGTAATAGTTAAATGAAAAAAGGCACGAACAAAAAATAAGATTTTCAAAGTACGGGTAGAATACTCTCCTCCAAGAACCAAGTAAGATGGAAAAGAAAAGCAAAACTTCGATTAGTTTAAAGATAATATTTAATTGTATTACTGGGAGAAATGCGGACAAATTCTACATTGCTACGTTTTCATCTTTTTAAAAATGTTTAAAATATGATTGCAAATATAATAAAAATAATTTTGTGTTAAATTTTAATTAAATTAGTTACTGCTAGCACAATTTTGTTCGCCACTGTTCACGACTTGATCTAAGGACAACAATTGCTTTCTTTGTTATTCCTCTGTTTATGCCCTTTGTAATAAAAAATAACAATTATTAGACAATTGTTCTACAGGCCTTTGTAACGGATTACTTTCTTCAAACGTACAGCGTCTTCACACATGACTCATTGCCTGCTTGGCCTTGACTTTTATATAGCAACGTAAACAATCTGATGAATGTTCTCGCATGCGAACGTTCGCCTTCTCGAGAACTCCATAAATGTAAACATCGTTGTTTACATTTATTCTAGTATTTTAGTGTTTACTTGTTTGTTGTTGGTTGCATTTCTAACGCTGATATTTGTTGGTGTCTTTTTGTTTACTTGTTTATCAATTATTTTATGCTGATAATTTGTAAAAAAGTTTGTTGTATTTGTTTTTGTAGCTTTCGTTTATAACTGTAATGTAAAAATTTTCTAGATTTTTTTCATTTTCATAACAGTATGATTAAAATGCATTATTTATGCTAAAGACCAACAGGCAGTAACATAGCCATTTAATTAAATAACGTCAGATAATAGCCACAAGAAGCATTGTTTAGTCATTACCATTTTGAGACCTAAAAGTTTCCGGAATATGTCGATAGTGAAATGCATACGTTAAAGATTACTTTTTTGAAAAAGGTAAAGTAAACATGTAATACTACATCTATATGACACTAGCGAATTACTCAGGATTAACCTCTATATTTTTTTATCATTTTATTTTTTCTACAAATTTTGTATTCTTGACGAAATACGAAAAGATTGACTACAACGACATTTAGTGCGATGATTTACGGACAGTATACCGCCCTAATTATACGAGCAACTTACGTTCAAGAACCAAAAAATTCAACTGCTTTTTGTGCAACGCGGAACTACTTGTTGTGAAAACAGTAAGATTCGTTAGAATGGAAAACCATTTAAGTGAGTATAAAGTCGCATTTGTATTCCCCTGATTGAAGTTTCAAATGTATCTAAGCCGTCATTACAGCTGATTGCTTAATTAGTCTGGTAATATTAAATTTACTTGATACAGCGTAATAAGATATCTCAAAGATTAAGAAGAGTAAGTAATACATCTTCATGGAATTGGCTTTAAATGAACTCAGAAGGAATTATTTGCGAGATCTTAACTTCGACTCGCGAGTGCGACTTTATTGCAGTTGAAGTTATCCTCAGATGCTCAGTTCCCCAGTTGTCGAGGACTGCAAACATACCTAGAATAGTTTAGGTATTTTGGAATATTCCTTTTGCTTTTTTAGATCCATTTTTTGAAATTTCTTAGTTAACACTTTGAATTTTTTTAATACAAAAATCTGTAAACGGACCACAAGTAACATTTTCAAAAGTAAACTTTTAACTTACATTTTTTGAAGTCAAAATTGTAAATTTCCGAATTCCATAAAAATGTAACTTTCGCAATTGAAACTTCTTTCATATTTTGTGAATATTTCATAAAGTGACTCATAAAACTAACAATCAAATATTTTTTAATTCAAGAAAATTCTTTAAGGAAACTTTTCTCATTATGACAAACAAAGTAATTAAATGTAAAATGAGAAAAGTAAAGACCCGTTCACATCCATTCTGCTTTTTCATCTACATTTTGCTTTACTTTTATTATGAACACACCAGAAAATACTTGCTCAATTTTAATGACTACAATTAAAAGTTGTTTATACAAAGAATAAACCTCCTACTGTAATACCAATAATAAAGACTACGTCAAAAATAATATAATGAAGCAGGTGTGAAAAATTGCTAAATAAAAATGAGAAAATTAATGAATGCATATCTAACTGCATATTTCTCTTAAGCAAAATTAAATTTTATATTTCATATATTTTACGTTGAGTGTATTGAAAATCAAAGAAACTCAATTTATATTTGTAGCAAATTACAAAAATTCGACTACTACATATACGTATTCCGTTGAAACCAATTTAAATTGCTAATTTTAAACTTTAGACAGTTTGCAGTGAACAAAACAAAGCGAAAAATTTGTTGAAAAGCTCGAAACAGAACACAAAGTAAAACACTCACACGAAAACAAAATAAAGCAAAGAAATACTTTTACAGACATTTGCACGAACATCACTGTGTCAGAATAGTGATGAGTGTTTTAAGTTAATGAAAAATTAAAAAAGTACCAATTTGGCCTAAAATGAAAAAAATATGTTTGCTTCTTAAGTTCCATATTATTATTATTTTTAGTTAATTATTTATTTTATTCTTTTATTATTATAGAATATCACATTTTTGTTTCATCTGAGTCAGTATTTAAGGAACTTTACATATAAGTACACTGCCGAATATTATTCTATTCAAAATGACTTCTTTGTTTTTTTATTATTAAATTTAATACAATACTCTAGATAGAATAAAAATAATAAAAAACCTTATAATTCCTTATGAATCGCATCTGATCATTATAAGATGTGCTTAAAAAATTTAAAGATTAAAAAGATTTTATATATAAGGAGAATAGTTACCCAGAAAGGCATTTGTTCCACAAGACTACTCAAAAAGCATATTGTTTACGAAAATGGAAATGGCGTAACTTCGTTAACATTAAAATGTTAAACAAAAAGCTACAAAAAAAAACAATGGACTTGTTTGCCTGATTGACAAATAAAAGAAGAATAAAACAACAACCAACATCAGTACAACGAAAAAGGATAAACAATGAAAACGAAAAGCAACAACTACGCTGTAAGGACGAACAACAAGATACAAAAACAACAAACATGAAAGCTAAATAAATGTAAACATCGTTGTTTACATTTTATGGTGATTTCGAGAAGGGGAAGTCTCGAACGTTCGCCTTCAAGAACATTCATCAAGCTGTTTACGTCGCTATATAAAAGGCTAGGCATAGCATGCAAAGTAGGAGTAGAAGTTCAGTCAGTCTTGTGTGAAGACGCGTTGCGTGTGAAGTAAACCAATCGTGGTTTGAAGTTCTTCGTTACAAAGAATCTACAGAACAAATTGTGTGATAGTTGTTATTGTTTATCGCAAAGGGCATAACAAAGGAATAACAAATAAAGCAATTGTTGTTTTAGAATCAGTTGTGAACAGTGTTACACAAAAGTTGTGTGATTAATAAAGGATTCAATTAAAATTAAACACAAATTTATTCTATTTTTATTTGCAATCTACGAGCTCATATTTCAAACGTTTCTAAAAGTTAAAAACGTAAATTTATTTATTTTGTTTCAAAGTTTTATATACAAAGTTTTTATAACCATAACAACAATAATTAAAAAAGTAATTTTTATGTACAAATTTAAAAGATTAATATACACGATTAATATGTATAAAAGTACCAAAAAGGGGTATTCGTACCAGTCGAAATACATACATATATATCACACATATTTTTGTTTATATATATTTTTTGTGTGGAGAATAGAACCATAACAATAAGTACTTATTTCTTAAAAATTATTTTTATTATTATTATTTTAATCAAAAATTTAAGAAAAATCACTATATGCATACAAAAATTTTAAAGTTTTATCTAAATAAGCATGGATATACCAAAGAGGGTATTTGTGCCTCAATACAAATCTACATAAAATATTCCCATCACTCATGTTCTAATGCCACTCAGAAATGTTAAGGAATTCTGCGGGGTTACAGCGTATTTCGACTCGAAAAAATAATTTAAGAGTTAGAACGATTTGTACTGTGTTTTACGATATTCGTACTATATTTAACAAAAGAACAAAAGTATTCGACAAATAAATTTCCTTTTCGAAAAAGTAACACTGTATAACGAAAACAATAGTAAGATATGAAAAAAGTGTTAGGAAATTATTCGAAATGTAAGTATTTTAAATATTCAAAATAAATAAAAGTGTACAACAAACGAGTAAATGTTAACAATAAATATTAGAACATTTATATACTTGCTAGTAGTGAATCCTACTGTAATATTTCTTTGGGTGTTTTATTGAAACCTGAAAAAAGCAGACAAGCAATTGAATGCATTTTTGCCATTTCTTACGAACTTAGTTGATGTTCATGTCCTATGTGTATAAAAACTGAAGATGTTCGGCGCTCGGGAGCTAATAAACAAGACGAGCAACTGTAAATTCACGAAGAACTTTGTATTACAGGCAAATCAGTGCTCACCGCTTTTGTATCGTGATCACAGCTTATTTCGTGTGCTCAATTGCCTATAGTAAATTTGATTGCAGTTTTTTAGAGCGAATTTATGAATGTGTTTATTGAAGTTAATTTTTGTTTAGCGTATATAGTTCGTATAGCGGTTAGAAATAACAGATTAGTATAATAATGAACAATCTAAGTGTTGAAAATATGACAACACAGTTTACTGATGCACAAGGCAACTATGTATATATCTTTGGCCCACATCTGAATTTCTTTGTTCTTAGTTTTAAGTTTTTTAGTCTTCCTTTGTTCCTTTAAATAAACACATGAAAATAAAACTGCGCGCCGTTTTACTTAAAATTCAACACTAAGTTTACTTCGAATCAGGTATTTACAAATCTGTTGCTTGCTTGAGTTAACTATACAAAAAATAATGTGGCTTATCAATATGGCTTAACGTTAACGGAGAGTCTTCTTCTGAGAAATGTAAAGAAGCAGTCGAAAATTGATTGATTCGTTTTATGAAGCGAAGTCTAACACTAACTCTACCACTACTACTATTGCTTGTTCGATATTGTATTTCCAAAAGAAATATTTTTTTTTGGAACATGTGCATTTAACGGCAGTTAGAGGACAACAACAGGTCGACCAGGAAATGTCAGCCGAGAGATAGTAACGATTGTAGAAATAATTAGCAGTAATAGTTTTCACGCTACAGACATTCCTGGTTCATTAAGGTTAATAAGTAAAAGTGCTTGTACGATGATTGAGTTGTTTATAAAAGTAATAAATCATATAAGGAAACACAAGGAGCGGACAATATAATTACTATAGTGCAATCTTCTTTACATTGAAGTGCTAAAAGCATACATTTTTAAGGAATTTTACGGGTTGTTGTAATGAACAAATATATTTTTGTGTATTGTCACGACGGGTGATATAAAACCAAACCCCGACAAAATTGAAACTTTTAATCGCTTTTCAACTCAGAGGACTCAGAAGGAAGGTTAAGATACTATAGGTAATTTATAAAGGCCTGATTTAGTCAAATATAACGAAATAATACGTTGGCGAAAACTGCAAAGACACTCCAGGCAATAGTGTGGACAATCAAATATATCCGACCTTACTTATTTGGTCCGAATTTCTAAATATATACGTACCATAGACCACTAACGTGATATAAATTATGAAAAATATAATATTGAGAAATAAAGAATATAGATATCCAAGGTATTTTAAATAAAATGTTTTATCATGAAAAAAGAAAAAAAAGTTTGAAAATTAAAAAAGAAGCAGAAAAGCTTGCAAATTTAATCTAAATAAAAAAGAGCGAAAAATATATAAAGTTAATTTAAAATTTCTGTAAAAAAAAAGGAAAAAAGCAATAATTTGCGAAATTAGTGAAAATGAGAAAATCGAAAATTGTGAAATATATGGAAATAAAAATAAAAAAACATGAAGTAATATTATTGAAGCATTAAAAAAATTAAATTAAAAATAAAAAGCTAATAATTTATTTTGAAGAATTTAGATGTGAAGTTATATTTATTAAAAATTTAAAGAAAATGTTAAAAAAAATTCCTCACAAATTGTTTCTTTTTTGGTTTTATTAAAAATTATTAAATAATCCAAGGAAAGCAAAAAATCAACGAATACACAACATTCTTCTCTTTTAAACTTGTTATTATTAATATTTTTTGATATGGACTCGTTGACTCAATCAGTGATGGAAATGTCAGGGTCGGTAGGAGCCCTGATGAACGAGTTAAGAAGGGGATAACCGTATCCGTACTCTCGAATGGTTGAACGCTCAATCCGTGACCCTCGACCCATTCCATTCCTTTACGTGGTCCTACTTCGGAGCACGACTTAAAAGAAATAAACAGACTTCCTGACTCTGTAAAGGAATTACAAGTTGTTGAGGGAGATCCCTTGCAGTACGTATCTTGGATACATACCGTTGCGGGTATACCAAATGATTACGGAATTGTACGTGGAAAACCACTTTATATATACTTAAAAAAGTATTAGGGGCAAACATTTTTGACGACGATTGGCCGGCAATCATGTTTGTCGCTACATTATGCGGACAAGAGGGACATTAGGATGCTAGAACATCAGCTCGGACAATTAACACAAGGCAACTCTAAACAATACGAATTTTACGCGAAGGTCAACCACCAATTCGCATTAATAATTAACAAGGTAAAGACTGAAACTTATTCAAACGAGACGGTGGGTGCGATAATGGAAAGTGACAGGAATAGGGCATTGGACGTTCTTATTAGAGGATTGAACGTAGACCTTTACCGAATGATAATACTACAGAAACCAAATTGTCTGCCAGAAGCATATACGGTGTGCCTGGATGTACAAAATCTTAACTACAGAAATCATCCAATACATCAATCAAGTATGAGGAATTTTGTAACTGTGCCGACTAACGCAATGAACCAAAGAACTAGTCCTCCGGGACCACAAGAAGGTCGAATATGTTTGAAAGTAGGAATAATCGATTCGGACCAAAACCTTGGAACCATTCACCGCCTGCTGAAAAAATGGATGTCGACTCGTCCGTGCAAACACATACGTCAATTATATGAATCGACCTCAGAATATCATTTCCTTCAACAGGAAATGTGAATCTGATAGTTACCGCCCTAAGCAGCAGCGAATGTTCAACATAGGAACTAGAGGTAATGCCTATGAACCTAGGAGAAGAGAAATGGAAAATATTCACCTAAACATTCGGAACAAAATGCAAATTTTATGGACCAAGCAAATTCAGCGTACCTTATATAGAATACATTGGTAACGATGGATTGACACTAAAGCTTCTCATTGATAACTGGCGCAAATAATAATTTTGTTAATCCTTCTCTTTCAAAAAACTTTAATAAAATTTTCTATACCATTTCCTGTCCAATCGTCGGAGGTGAAATTATGATCACCGAAAAGCTGCGAAATATGAAATAAATGTGGGAAATAATACCATATTAACTTTTTACGTATTACAAGGATTAGATTCGTTTGATGGCGAGATGATGGGTGATGATACCCTTAAAGAATTAGAAGCCGTAATCGATAGGAAAAATCATGTGCTTACAATTAAACCCAATGTGAAACTTCCATTATTTGAAAAGGTTTCGAAGCAAGTTTATCCGATAAGTGTAAAACACCTTTCCGAAAATGTTGGAAATAAGCTACAATTCTTAATTAAGAAATATGAACCACTATTTAGACCAATAGATAACAGGGAGGTTGCCGGAACAAGTATACGAGCTGAAATAAAAACAATGACAAATGAACCAATTTATATCAAGAGCTGTCCCTATCCATTTTGTATGCCGAAGGAAGTGTACCGGCAAGGAATGAATTACAGGAGTTCCTATAATTCTCCAGTAAGGATTGTGCCTAAAAACCTAAACCAAATGGCGAAAAGCAATATGGGATGATTATAGACTTCAATCGATTGAACGCTGTGACAATACCTGATGGTTATCCCTCATCTCTTGTTTCAGCAGACGTTTTGGCCTTCTCCGACTTTGACAAACCTGACGCATCCGACTCCGCCATAAGAGCAGTCTTGTCTCAGGGCGAAGATGGTAAGGATCGACCAATATCTTTCATTTCGCGGTCCCTTAATAAGACTGAAGAAAACTATGCAACAAATGAGAAAGAGATGCTCGCGATCGTCTGGGCCTTAGATAATTTGAAATCTTATCTTTACGGTGCAAAAAGATTCGCATTTATACCGACCACCAACCTCTAACCTTTACCTTAGGATCCAGAAATTACAATGCCAAACTTAAGAAAGGATTGAGGAGTATAACCACGAGCTTGTCCATAAGCCAGGCAAGTCCAACATTATCGCGGATGCCTTATGAAGACTAAGGACTGAAGTTAACATCCTCTCAAATCCTGGTACGATCCGATTAGAGAATATTCTGCCATAGATACTGCCAGTGAGGGCAATTCCAGAACAATAACTGCGAGTGAAGTAGGTACATCTTTAGCAACGATGCAGATAGTACAGATCTTATTCCACATGTTGAAGCCCCTTTAAATGTCATTAAAAACCAACTTGTTATAAGAGACGGCAAGGACTGCTTCGAAAATCCTCATAGAGAATAATTTGTTACAAGTTCTAAAATCACATCTGAATCTCTCAGTGATTAATGGTATTAAGATTCCTGAAAATCATCTGGTTCTACTGCAGGAAGTTTATCGCGAGCATTTCCGGTACTACAAGAATTACTCAGCGGTTGGTTGAGAATGTCGCCAACGAAGATAGAAACAACTCATAAAAGAGCTCACAGAAATCCTGTCGAAAATAGGCGGCAAATTTTAGAAAATTTTTATTCCCCTAGAATGACAAGCAGTATTAAGGAATACACTAAGGCTTGTGAAACATGTCGGTTGAGCAAATATGATAGACATCCATTTAATCAAAAAATTAAGAATACTCCCATGCCTAAGTATCCTTGTGAAATCCTTCATTTGGATGTATTCGAAACCCAAGGTCACAAATCGTTAAGTTGTGTTGCCAAGTTCTTTTTGATTAAAAATAAATCAGCAGTGCATTTAAGACATAAATGGTCAAATTGAAAGACTGCACTGTACTATTATAGAAATTTTTAGATGCCTGCAAAGAGAATCACATACTAACTCCTTACAAATAAAAGGAAACGAGGGACATCAATGGAACATTTATAATACGACTAAATAATGAGTCGTTAAAAGTTGGAAATCAAACTTTTTCAAGTAAAACGGGATAAGGTTAAACCTGGATTATATTCATGCACTGAACCAGGAGAATATTAATCACATAAGCACTCAGGTTTCCACTATAGTCAAAGCCATAGTACTGGTTATTTTGGCCGTAATGTATTACAAAATATGGAAGAAAATTAAAAAAGTAATAACCATTCCAAACCCTGATATAAATCAACAGAATGAAAAGTTTCGGGACAAAAATCTTTGAAGGGGGAGGAGCAGTTAACACGCTCCACATATTGTGTGACATACCATTTATCCAACATGCTGACACAACGATCATTGAACTTTAATTTAGATATGCTGATGCTGCACGCAGTCTTGTTTTCTGTGTACATACAACAAATATCAGGAAATAAGTTATTTTAATTAATTGCTGTGTAAGAATAATTTAAGTATAAATAGTTTGATACAAATCAATTGTACTTCTACTTTCGGACACCAGAATAAAGGTAACTAAATTAATAAAAAAAAATTATTTCCATTACAGGGGCCAGGGGTTGGTCCCAACTTTAATTTTTTAGTGTTCCCTCAGGGGAACACGTTAACTTACATAATAAATTTAACTTTAAAAGTTAAAAGTTAGGGTGATCCTCCCATTATCGTGACGTTCACTCTTACCTTATTGTCCACTTATAATAATGAAAAACAATTTATCTGCCCGTTAAAATCCTCCCTTTAGTTAAGTTTCTTACTTACTTAATTGGCCATTAATAACCCGATTAACGGATTTCGTCCTGTCGTAGCACATCCTTCCAAGCGCCTCTACTTCTTGCGCGCCTACTCCAGTTGGTCACACCAATCGATGACAGGGTTTCCTCGATTTGGTCCTTAAAATGGATACAAGGTTTCCCTTTGCCGACTTCCGCTTCAAATACATGGCCGAGCCAGCGCAGCCGCTGGATATTAATACGTTGCACAGAGTCTATGTTGTTAAGGAGCTCATACAGCTTACTTTATGAAGATCTTACGTAGGACTTTTCTTTTGAACACTCCCAAGGCTGCTGCACCTGTGCAAAACCTGTTGACAAGAGTGATCATGTGCTTGATCTCCAGAGTGACATCATTTTTGATGGTAACGTCGGAGCCAAGATAAATAAATTCCTCGACTACATCACAAGTATAATTATCGAACGTAATCTGAGAATCAGTATGCCGAACTGCTATACTTATCGATAACATATACATTGTTTTGCT
This sequence comes from Sarcophaga bullata, assembly GCA_005959815.1. NCBI lineage: Eukaryota > Metazoa > Arthropoda > Insecta > Diptera > Sarcophagidae > Sarcophaga > Sarcophaga bullata. The sequence goes on along the minus strand of QOCX01002035.1, from coordinate 9,705 downwards.
CTCA
>QOCX01002034.1:4488-25571 GCA_005959815.1 Sarcophaga bullata | reverse complement strand
TACAACATTGATTTATAAGTACAAGTTGCAATGAGTATGAGTACAACATTGACATCAAACTCATTGTCATTTGAAATATGTTTGATTCATACACCTACTCATACCGATTCATAAAAAAAAACTTATAATACTCATACATGATTCGAGTGATTCGAATTATTCATCAAACTTAACAGTCTTAGTTATTGTTGCATTTACAACAAAAGAAAAAAGACACACAAGCAAAAAATACAGACCAGGAAACAGAGCAAACAAACAATCTTCTAGTAAGTACGTTAGTGTTCGTACTCGAATCATACTTATTTTGTGATTCTTGCATATGTTGAGCCATGGAGAGTAGAAATCAACAACATCATGCGTAGTGTTAAGTATGAGTATGATGAGTACTTCAAACTTTGAATATGAGTTGTATGAGTATGATATTAAAATAAGTATGAATGCTTATAAGTATCAGAAATTATGAGTTTGATTGGAATCTACTCACCTTTTTGAATACTCATCACTGATCTTTAGTACCTACAGTGTAAAGTCGACTTTGAATAGCAGATTTTTTGAAAACATTTTCAAGACAGCAAACAGACCAAACACACAACCTTGTAGTGAGTTTTATAGTGTTCATACGCGATTCATACATATTTTGTGATTATTGTATATGTTGAGTCATGCAGAGTAGAAATCAACAACATCATGCGTAGTGTTAAGTATGAGTATGATGAGTACTTCAAACTTTGAATATGAGTAGTATGAGTATGATATTAAAATAAGTAATGAATGCTTATAAGTATCATAAATTATGAGTATGATTCGAATCTACTCATCTTTTTGAATACTCATCTCTGATCTCTGGTACCTACAGTGTAAAGTCGACTTTGAATGGCAGATTTTTTGAAAAACTTTTCATGCCAATATTATTTTGCTCTTAGAGTTTTAGCCAGAAATCTAGATATTATTTCAAATTTCGTATAGTTGGAGATATCTGATCCGTAGTTAAAACCGCGGACTCACGTCTAATCAGACAACACACTACTTACTAGACTACAGCGACTTTAAACATGAGACAATATACTTACTCTTGTGTCCTTGTGATTTCCAATTGGGAGTATAGAAAATAATTTCATTTTTTTTCATAAAATACAGTTTCATTAAGGCTAATATTTTACCTTTAGCAACTGTTTCCGTGTCTTTTCCTATACTCTTCCTTTTGGTTTATATTTCGAAAGTTTTATCAGCGCCTGGATTGCCAAACAGAAAAACTTTCTTGTGTATTTCGCATATATTTTATGGACTATAAACTGTCATAACATTTCAATTCTAAGTATGAGTAATTGTTAAAAAATACGAAAAAAAACAACAAAAACACAAACAAAAACAAAATGCACAGAAATAAACTTTAACACTTCATTTAATCTTCAAACAAAATAAAAAAAAAAAAAATAAAGAAAAAAAATACAAAAACAAGAAGTAGAAGGTTTTTTGTTCTCTTCTCTTCCTTTTTTTTTTTTTTTTTGTTGCTCACAACTCAATTTAAAAAATATTTAAATGTTGTTATCAACTCTCGTTTTTTTTTTGTTTTATTTTCCATTGCAGTTCAGACTTGTTCACAATTTTTTTTGTTGTCTTTTTGTTCTTTCACTTGCTTTTGTTTTATTTTGCATTTCATTAAAACAAAACACTTTTTTTCTTTTTTTTTTTTTTTTGTTTGTCTTCTAGAATACAACATAAAATTTATGGCTGCCTTTACATATATACGAGGGGGTCTTCTGTATGTGTTGTTGGCAGCATGATGTTGAGAGTTTGTTTTGGTTCTTAGTTAAGATGTATGGCCAAATATCGCTCCATACTTCTTTACATTCCATATGCTTAAATTAAATACTATTGAATGCAAGGAAGCATGGAACTTTCAAAGGCTCAGATATGCCATGCCGCGGGGGTATTGTGAAGATGCAAAAAACTTTGTTTTTTATTTCACTTTGTTTTTTCATTTTATTTTTCATTTTTCTTTTTTTTTTCTTTGTTTAATATTATTAAACTTTCTTCAGCTGTTTTAAAGCACTTGCATTTAAAATTTATTCGTTTTTTTTATATGTTGTTTGCTTAAATTGTTTTGGGCATTTGTGTTTTTTTTTACTTTATTTTTTTACTTATTTTTTGTAGAAATTAAATTAAAGTTACAATAACTCACAACCGCATTTAATTTCTTTTAAATTTTTTCTTTATTTTTTTTTATTTTCATTTTTTGTTAAAAATCAGCAACATTCGTTAGTGAAAAAAGAATATTTTGTTTCAAAGTTCTCGCAACAGTACTACTTGAGCTACAATGAAAACGACTAGCGACTAAAACTGCTTTACTCCGTAACTGATACTTACTTGCTTCTTCCATTGTCGTTTTTACCGTAAAATCGCCAGACATCCAAACATCGTTCCTCTTGGTATATCTAGATCTCGCACACTTTGTGCAATTGGATAGAATTGACAAGGACCAAGTAAGTAAGCTAGGTAAGCAGGCTTGATAGACTTCATTGAGATAGTTAAGGAAGTTTTATTTCAGTTGGTTAAGACCGTCTCTAAAATTCGCAGACCTTTTAGACGAAACACTTTGCATACTTTATCCAATTGGATAGATCTGTTAAGGACCGGTTAAGTTGGCTAGGTAAGTAGATTTGATAGACCTTATTTCGATAGCACGAAAGATGCTATTTGAGCAAGAGCTTTTTGTTGGTAGAAAATTTGAGTAACCCTATTGACTCTATTGATTTACTGGTTATGAACATCTATAGAAACTTTACTGATTATTTCCTAGAGGTAATCATATTGGCTCATCATTCATAACCAAAACAGTATACCAAAAATCTTTAAAGACAAAGTGTCTACCCGATTGCATGCTAAAAAATTTGATCAAAGAGCTTTATTATAAGTCCTTGTATTTCGTAGCTACAGCTTAAAAAATATCTCACGTTTATTGTTATCAGAAATTAAAATTAAAATCGATAACTTTGTTGTTCATTTTTCGAAATCTTGTTAGTAAAATGCTGATATTTACTTACCTAACTTACTTAATTGGTTGTTACAATCAATTAGCCAGGATTACTACCTAACTTCTTATATCCACACATGTTGTGTGTGTGTTGATTTTATTAATGAGTGTTAGCCGATTGCAAGGCTTTTCATGGCAAATTTCTTATTTATTTTCAGCATTTTTGCCAGAAGATCTATTGTTCTTCATGTTTCTTTTTGTTCGAGATGTGTGTTGAGCTAGGGATTGAACCTTAGACTATAGGCTTAGAAGCCAACATAGTACCTATTAACAACGAGGACATCACTGTTAAAAGTACTCAATCTTATGTAAATATTTCGAATATAAAATGTTTGATTCTCTTATGACAGGTTGCATGTAGAAAGGATAATAATCATGAGGCAGATTTAAATTAGTTGCATTGTTTAAAACTTATCTTTTGAAATAGGAAAACATGTTCCATCTAAAGTGTACAATAAACATAGCAATAATCAAAATGTGCTTGAACAGCATATACGACTGTGTGATGATTTTTCTTCATACAGTTAAGCACATTGCTAAGTGTGACTCTAACAATTCCAACTTAGAAGCTCTAAATCATGTTACATACTTTCAATGAACTTGATGTATCATATCTTATGTGGTCCATACACGTTGCGACTTGCTGTACAACTTAATTATTTTCTACAAGCAGCTGTTATGTTGAATGGCTGGTTGGTATAGATTTTTATTCAACCGGACGACTCAATACGATGTTAAAATTTGATTAAAAAATCGAAATCCACCGTTGATACAACATGTTGTACAACTAANAAATTTGATTAAAAAATCGAAACCGCCGTTGATACAACATGTTGTACAACTAATCACAACGTATAGGAATCGCATTGCATTGAGTTTTTGAGTCTAAACAATGCAGTTTTAAAGTTCTTACACGAATACAAAACGAATTTAAATTTTGTTGCAAACGTTAAAGTTTTTGCCATTTTGGTGGTTAAAGCGTTTTTAATGTGTTTACAAAAGTTCTGAACTAACCAACACAATACAGTTGTGTAAAAGAATCATTTCTTTATTTGTTAACTTTACACAATTAATTTAAATATTTTATTCATTTCATTACGTTTAGATATCACAGTTACAAACAAAATAACTTGTACAGTGCAACAGTTCTGAGTATCTGGTAAGAATCGAACCCACAACCCCTAGCGTAAGCATAAAAATACTAATTTTAAGTTTTAATTTTTATAGAATTATTTGACAATATTCCTTTATGGCCATAAATATTCCTTATATTCCAATATTTTTTTTTATAGAATTGTTTTTAAACTATTTAAATTCAATTTCATGTCATAATTGTTGCTAAAAAACAAAAAAAAAAAGAAGAGTGTTAACTTTTTCACCAAATAATTTAAGTTACCAAAAAAAAAAAGTACAAAACAATCGTTCCTTTTTTTATGTTGTATTCTGTAACAATTGCAGCAAAATTGATGTGGGGTTCTAAAGTTTCGAAACAAAAATTTCTGTTAAACACAAGAGGGTGTGCTGCAAAGTTTTCCTATTTGTTTATGAAAGAATTTTTTTAATTTTTTTATTCTTTTTTTTTAAGTCTCCTTAAATGTTTCTTTCTTTATGGCATGTAGTTTTAATAATTTTATTTCATTTTATTTTATTCCTATAAAACGAAATGCTAGATATGAATATGTATATATAATCACCATACATATACAGTGAACGTCAAAAGAAACTGTACCGTATGAGTAAAATTATAATAATCACCAAATGAACTTTTACCATTTAAAGAAAGTGCCCGAAAACATTGGACTAATATTTCGAATATAAAAAAAAATTTTTTTTCAATTTTATAAAGTGGCAATGAAGCAATTTTAAAATAAAAATAACGGTAAATATTATTAATGAATATTTCTTTTTTTTTTCAATGTCACGCTTCTTTTAAGCTACACTGTATATGCTTTGAAATAATAAAAAAAAGTACTTTTTTTTTTACAATAATATATATACCAGCAGCCAAAAGCTTTAAAAAAAAAAAAAAAGAATCCCTAGAGCTTAAATACTTTTTTTTTTTTTTGTCTGGAAAATATGTTCCAAGAAAAAACAAAATTTATAAACGCTATAAGCTTTATAAGAAAACTTACCTCGTTGTTGCATGGCATTTAATGAAACCTATTAAGTAACAATTTTAATGGTAGCGTATTACTCTTTAAAAGAAAATAAACAGACTTTATACTCGTTCGTACTTTTTTTCTTCTTGTTTTAATTATATTTTCATTCATTTTTATTTTTTTCTCTTATGCTGCTTGCATAAGGGTATTAAATGAATAAATTACAAACAAAAAAAAAAAAAAAAAATTCATTTCTATGTGTTTTGCTCTTTTTTATTTTTTGGTACTTTTTTTGTGTACTTTTTTTTAAGCCACATGTGTTTATGCAAAAAAAAACGAATTTTAAAGCTTTTTATCAAACTAAGCTGCATCTGTTGCATGTTGTATGGGAGAGGAAAGGAAAATATCACATACAAACTATCAAAAAAAAAAAGAACAAACAATTAAAATATTGTCATTAAACCGTTAAAAACAATCTTTAATATGCTGCACAAATATTATTCACTGTTATTTAAAAATCCTTAAACCGTTAAATTAGTGGCAGTTTTGAAATCATTATAATGACTTGCGTCTTAGGCGATGTTTAAAACACGACTACAATAGTTTTACAATGTAAATAAGACTTTATACACAACACGTGTATATTTTTAGATTTAACAACAACAACAACAACAACAAACTCTTTGCTAGGAGGGGGGAAAAAAATTTAGAACCTAAACAAACCATATTTACTAAGAATATTGTAAGACAAGCAATTTCAAATTACAAGAAAAAAAAGGTTGCAGGTCACCACCACCAGCAACAAAACATTGTTAGCATCAGCATGTGTAAACACTTACGCTAGGACACAAGATGCATCGTTTACCCTTAAGTCCATATGCTTAATACATTAGGAATCTGCCAATATGATTTACATTATTTACCTACTTGAAGAATTTCTCTTCGGTTGTTCAGTGTTGCTGTGTTAACTATCATCACTACCTACTCTACTCAAGGGGTCGTTTTTTTTTTATCAAATTCAAGTGAATTTCTGATTCATGTTTTCGATTTTTTTTTTTTTTTTTTTTTGTTTTCATTGCAGCCACAGTTCTTGCAAAAAATTTTCTATCAGCAACTTAAATGTCTGTGTGTCATATGTTGGCAAGATGTGTATGCGGTTTACAGTAAACAAAAAATAAATTAAGGCGCGTTCATTGATCCTTAAGTGTAACTTTGTTTGTCTTCATACTCGTATACAAAATATGCTATCCAGGGTATTATTACAACAGCCATGTAGTTCTGTTTGGTTGGCATTAAATGAATAACTAAAAAAGAAGAAGAATTGTTACTCTTTTCTTTTACATACCGGAAGTATTGAAAAGATTTTGATTTTATTTTTAAAATTGTGAAATATGATCACACATCGGCACTAATAGCCGCCGGTGGCTCAATATCTTCGGCTTTTTACACACATACATAGGACACGAACATCAATAATGTTCGTTAAAAAGAGCATAAAAATGCTTTCAGTTGCTTGGCAGCTTTTAAAGAAGCAGGTTCATGTCGCTTTTTTTCAGCTTTCAATAATACACCCAAAAAATATTACAGTAGGATTCACTATTTTCCAATATATTTTCCAAGATTCACTAATAACAATGAGAAATGATTTCCATTGTTTGGAAAAATATTTGTCAAGTTCAATACATTATGTTAGAGGTTATCAAATTAATACTCAAACTTGCAAGAGCAATAAAACTGCCCACTGTACTTACTATGCACTTCTACAAAATTTTAAGCAGAGAACAAACCTGGATGATAAAACAAAAAAAATTATTCTTCTTGCTTTTGAAAATAATTCAGAACTTAACTAATTGCCTTAGAATACTTCCCAAAATCTATACTTTGTTAAGCTGTAGCATCTCTCAGCCATGAATCAAATTGAAATGTGAGATGCTAGGATAATATGAGAAGCTAGGACAATGTGAGAAGATGGACTGATATTCTGAATAAAGGATTTTAAAAACCAATAATACTAATCACAATACTATCAATTTCATTATACAATCAACTTTACATAGCTGAATCTCTATTGGCAACAGGTGCTACTGTGGTCTCAATAGGCAATTGAGTAACAGAGACCTCTCTGTGCGACTAAACTTATAGTCTACAAGACGCTCATCCTACCCGTACTTCTTTATGCACAGAGGCATGGACGTTATTAAGCACTATGCACAGCCTTAAGAGTGAGTATTCAAGATAAAAGTCCTACGCCAAATCTTCGGTCCAGTGCGAGTTGGCGAAGATATCCGCATCAGATACAACAGTGAGCTATATGAGCTCCTCAACGACATGGATGTTGTGCAGCGTATTAATATCCAGATGCTGCGCTGGCTCGGCCATGTCGTTCGAAAGGTGGAGTATGCTCCGCTGAGATGGGCATTTGATGCGGGGATCTGCGGAACGTTGGCCGTAGGGGCGACCTTGTATCCGTTGAAGACCAAATCAAGAAAGCCCTGTCATCGATGGTGTGACCAACTGACGTAGGCGCGCAAGAAGCAAGAGGCGCCTGAAGGAATGTTCGGCATCCGTTAATCGGATGTTAATGGCCAAGTAAAATAAGTGAATCGTGATAAATTGCATTTAAAAGCTTAGCGAATAATTTAGTTCGCATGCTTTTTTTTCGTCATACAATGTGAAGAAAACTTCACAACCACAATGTCGATTCAATTTAGGTAGATCATTTGGTCTCATTTCTACCGCTAAAGTTGTTATTCAAAATAGTGTACCCAGTGATCTAGTAAATAGAGTTCTAGTCTGTAATTGTAATTGTGATTCCCACAGAGTACTACTGTCTGTTACAGAATATTGAAAAAAGGTCTCTAGTTTTCCCTTTCCTTTAGCATTCGTTCGGGTAATCGAGGATCTTCCGTTAGTGTTGATCTCAGTTGAAAATTCACTCCTTATTTGTATTGTTTTGTACATTCTTAACAAAGACATATATTGAGTTTCAAACATTTATACCAGCTCAGAGAGAGAATATAATGTTTTTAGGGGGGGTAATGCTATGCTTTTTAATCCTCCAGTAGGATTTATTTTATTTAAAGGAGTAATTTGTTGAATTATTTTTAATTGTTTATACGATTATATGTTCTGTTGCTTATATTTTTTTTATTTTATATCACAATATAATATCTCTTCTCTTCTCTCTCATATGCTTTGTTAATGACCTTTATTTTTTTTACAGCTGTTTACTCAATTGTTATCGCATTTTAATTAATATTTATGTTTAATCGTTAATTTCATTCATTCTCATTCTTTCATTCTCATTCATATTAAAAATCCTCAATTGAATACAATATATTTGTACATTTATGCAGCCTATAATGACAGATTAAATACATACAATACTTCTATTTTTTTTACTCTCTCTCTCTCTCTCTCTTTCGCTCTAGTATTGTAAAGTTTCAAATGTAAAATCAGTTTCAGTTTAATAATGGCAAAAAACACTTCTGTTGTATGGTCCTCTTAAAGCATTACTTCCTTGATTTGCTATACCTCTTAACCACAGTCACAGTCACAGTCACATACATACAAAAAGTATTAATTGTTCTGTATTGTAGCCATTGTGTTTATTGCTGTTTAAATTTACTTAATTCAACCTCACACAATACAATATTTATTAGTGACCGACCCTTAACGTGAAACGTGGTTCCAAGAGGAGCATATTTTTATTTTTTTAATTGACTTCCTGATGTGTATGTAAGTCTTCTTTAATTTCTTATATCAGTTGTTAAGGAATCATTCCTTTTGTGTTGGTTTTCCAATAACCCATGAGGGCAGAGTATTGTCTCTCAGTATAGAGTACTGATTTCTGATAGTTTCTGGTGTTGCCCTAGCCTATTGCATAGCCTGATAGCTTTCTAGGTGACGCCGTAGTCTATTAGGTACTGTGCTGGCGTACTAGACATGAGACCAGGAATCAATTCCAGGGTCAGAGATCTCTAACGAAACGAAATATAAAAAGAATATTTCTTCGGCGACTTCCTCTCAGCAGATTTCTGACAAATAAACTCTGAGAGTAAAATAAAATTGCTATGTAAAGTTTCTCAAAAAAATCTATTGTTCGCAGTCGACTTGCAGCAGTATGTCGAGCCAGTTATGAATACAATTAACACACACCATAAGTGTTGTAAGAAGTTAGGTTGTGATCCTGGCTAAATGGTTGTAAAGAACAAATTTGTAAGGCAGCAGAATAAATAAAATTGCCATGAAAACGTTTTCCACAAATCTATCGTTGGAAATTGACATTAAACTGCAGGTCCCGCCATTTATGTTGAAAACTAACACACACAACATTAGTGATGTTATAAGGTAGGTTGTAAACCTAACTGAAGGCTTGATGACTTCTAGAAAAGAGTTAAAGAGTTCGAACTTCAGATGTGACAACATTTATTGCAAGAACTCTAAGAGTTAATGAAATTGTCATGTCGTTGGGAGTCGAATTTAAACTGTGGTTCCAATCGCACTTATGGATAAAATTAACGCTTACAGCGAGAAGCTAGGTTACAACCATGACTGAAGGCTTGTAATGACCAATTACGTATTACGGCTTCCTAGAAAAGAGCTTAAGAATTCGAACTTTAGATATCATAACGTTTATTCTGGTGATTTTCTTTTATCACTACTTTGGCAAAAACTCTGTGATTAAACCGAAGGGTTCGTATAATATAAGTTGTGGAAGAGCCTACACCGTAAACCTCACTAGATAACATAAGTTGTGGAAGAGTTGTCACGCATTCGTGACTATAGTGTGTAAACATACTGAAACCGATATAAATACGATATAAATATCACGATGAAATACGATATAAATATCACGCAGCTGTAAAATACTTAAAAAACCGAGGTCCATGAATTTGGAAAGTTCAATACTTGTGCCACTAAACAAAAGAATTGATTTCTCAAAGGACATAAAGCTTCTAAACTGAACCATAAACATACACCGTAGACCGTATGACACAGTAGATACCTCTGATTTAGTACACACCGTGCATCAATAAACCTTCTCTCTGAAGCCATTTGTTAGTCACTCACATTTTGAAAATGTGTTTTTATCATGAGATATATTAGGCAAAAGTTTTCGAAGACTTCTGTAAAATCGCACAGCTTTCAAGTGTATATGTGAAGTATGAACACTGTACAGCAGATATGAACGATTGGAAGAATTCTACTTGAGGACCAGCATTGAAATGTTAAAGATTTTTTTTATATCTTTATGAGGATTTTTTTATGTCTCATGAGATTTTTAATATTTGAGACTTTTTGTTACACGCTTATAAGCGCTTAAAGGACATTATAAATTGACAAAGATGACAGGCATGCGTTCGAAAACAATTGTTATAGTAATGTAATGCAATGCCTTAATGTAATAAGGATTAAAGAAAATATTTCATGATTTAAAAAAACACATGCTCGTCGTCTATTAAATTAAGATGATGCCGCTACTGTACATTTTCATTTAATTAGTGTTTTACATGTAATCCTGTTGTTAAATATTTAAATTATTGGTTTTTGTAATTGTTTGTTTGTTTATTTGTTTTTTTTTGTTTTTTGTTTTTTTTTTTTTTACAGCAAACTTAAAATATAAAATGTGTGTGTATTAAAGTAAATATTATTTAATGATTTAAATGGCAACTACTAATGGCCACAATTAATTTAATGACAAAATTATGTAAATACGGCATTAAAATAAATTAAAAAATTGAAATCATTTCTAATAAAATAAATTCACATTCCACAAATTAAAAGCTTTCTAATGAAAACAGTTTTCCCATATCAAATGTAGGTAACAAAAGATGTGATTTAATAGAAGGATTTTTAGACTGGGCCATTGACAGGACGATTTTTAAAACCATTAAAGTGCAAAAGAGCATTTCTCGATACAATTTTTTTATTTTAATTTTATTTGAAAAATTGAATCCTTACCCTTGTTACTGGAGTGTTATTTAAAAAAATTCTCTCGATCTGCTATTAAAGAACCCGAAATTCATTTGAAACATAAAAAAACTGGCAAATTACGTGCAGCAAATAATGATTTTATGATGGGTGCAGTGTGTGCTTCATGAATATTTTATGTCTTTAAGTCAATGGAAGTGTGATGGCTTACCTTGCCATCAGCGTAACTTTCAAAAATTGCAGATCCTAATATTAATGAAAAGCTTCCCCCCGCCTGTAGCAATCTTCTGCGAAAATCACTTGTTCACCTAATTGCGCGTTGAAAAAATTGAGAATTGGTCGTTCGGTAACACAAACGTTCAACCTGTAGACTCACAGTAGCCAGTGTGAGAATGTAGTTCTAATAATCGCCTAAATCTAAGGATAATAATCGGCGGCCCCCAAATAACTATCGATATGTATGTGTGGCTCACAACCACCGAAACAGCATAATATCCGCAAGTTAAACACACCAACTGCCTGTTCTTATTCTACACATTTCAATACTCCCGCACTTTTTTTTTGAATACACAAATTACCAACTACAAAATAAATGCGCGTTGTACCGCTTAAGGACGAACAAGGACTTAACTTTTCCATAGGGCACTAACCGATTTTCACAAAAATACCACCGTTTCTCACTTTGATTCCTGCTTTTTCTGGTAACATTCATGGCAGGAAAATGCGGACCTTTTTGCCAACGTTCATCGAATGTAACTGCGAAAAATTGGAAATAGAGAAAATGCATTTCCCCCTTTTGTATTTCTTCTTCTTTTCATTCGAAATAAAAAATTCGCGGATCGTCAACATACCAAGAAAAAAACATAAACGACAAAAAAAAAATCAATTCAAGCAGAGATATTCTACGTATTTGAAAATTTTACACGTGTTTTCATAGTTCATAGCATAAGGATTAGAGAAGAAGACAAATGAACGAAAGTTCGAAAAAAAAACATCCCGAAATTCAATTTATATAATTAGTTTTTTCTAGCTAAGTAGGCGATCTGGTTTTACCCTGTAGTTGGCTTGGAAGCAACATCTTAAGTAAGGAATGTACTATGGTGGTATTGAGGTAATATTTGGAGAGTTACTTACGAAGTGTTAGTTAGATGGAACTTAAATATACGAAGCATAATTTAGTGCCAATTAATTGTATTTGACAAAAATATAGAAAAAATTTTCTTAGCGACTTCCGCTAGCAAAAATTCTGAAGAGTAAATAAAAACCCATGAAAGTTAGTCAAAAAAAAAACCCCAACATCGTTCGACTTTAAAAAAAACTGTAGTGCCCGCCATTTCATTAGAAAATTAACACACACCGCAAAAAATGGTGTAAGAAGCTAAATCCGTAACCCGACTGTAGCGTGTAATGGAAACCAATTAATAAAATATTGAATTTTTTTTTTTTATTTAAGATAATTCAACATCATTTTGATTTATTAGCAATTTTATAGTCCAAGTTTTATAGTCCTTGTGTCTTAATATATATTCTTACGAAAAGTCGAGCGATTTTTAAAAATTATTTTTAAATCCCCCGAAAAAAATTATCTCCCTGTATTTACATTCAGGCGAACACAAAAAAATAAAAAAAGCCTAGATTGTATTATAACACCTGTTCGTTGAATGATTAGGATGACAGAAGGCAGACATTATCAATTTTTTCCCTAAATTTCTCAATATTTTCTTCTTTTAATGTTTTATAATTATTTAAATAGTAATAAATCTATGTAACCAATTTTATCAATTTAAAAAAATCCTTCCAGTCATTATTGGCAGCTGAAATAATTATCGCGTTAAGAAAACTTTAAAAGAAATGAAAACTTGCATGAAGTGGAAATTTATCTCCTCATGAAATCGTTATAGTTAAAGAGAAAAGTGATATAAATAGGATTTAGGTGTTTATCTTATTCTTTTGGTAAAAAATTCTAAAAAAAAATTTCAATAATTAACAAAATTAAAACATTTTTATGAAAATTTAAGAAATTATTTTTTTTTTTATAAAAACCAAAAATTTCATAATTTATTTTGTTAGATTTTTTATATATTTTTTATTGAATTTTTTTCCGAGAATTTATTTATTTTTAATTTAATTTTTTTTTTAATTTTCTTTTCTTAAGAATTTTTTTTTTTTGTATTTAATGTTCATAACTTTCTAACACTTTTAAGATTAATTAGTTAAAAGTTTAATTTTTTTTTCGAATTTTTTTAATTATTTTTCACTGTTACCGTTTGAACAAGTCAAGAAACTTTCAAAGAATTTTTTTTTAGTTTGTGTAGAACTTAAAAAAAAAACGTTGCTCATAATTTAGTTTTATGCCAACATTTTTTCCTACAAAAACCCAGCAAATAGGGCCTCCGTATATGTATTAGTTAATAGACTAAATAATACACTACAATTTGTAGAAAGGAAAGGCCAAAAAATAAACTTATAGTCCACAAAAAAACAAAAAAAAACAAAAATTTCGAAAAAAAAAATTTTTTTTTCTTGCCTTTTTGAATATTTTTAGAAAATTTTATAATTTTAGGTGCCGGCAGAAAACGCTCTAGACACAAATACACACACACAGACACAGACAGAGGCACACACAACAGTGGTTCTATAAAATAACACAAAGAATCGTGTATGCGTTGGCCAGCATTTTGGTGTGGTACATACACATATAAGTGGGTCTAAAGATGTGTATACTTCTCCATAAATAGTAACATTGAGTCAAACATTATACACTTAGTATAGCATATTTGTAGACAAAAGANNNNACAAAAGACAGAGACAGAGAGAGAGAGAGAGAGACAGAGAGAGCGCAAGAGAGAAGCTTTTTAGTTTATAGCGAAAAATAACCCGCATCAAATACCCTTGCTTTTTTTTTCTAATACACTGACAGTGTCAAATACATACATGTATACATACCTACACTTATGCTCATAAGGAATATACAAAATACACACACTCACTCACTCACTCGCTCACTCACTTACGTATGCTAGATGAATATTTTCAGTCACGTATGGCATAGCTATAGCGCTTAACTTGTATGTGTGAATGAAATTTTTCCTTTTTTTATATTTTTAGTGGCAAGAGATTTTCATTTTTTTTCGCTGTGTTGGTTTGTTGTTGTTTTTTTTTTTTTAGCCATGTTGTATAGCATTTCATAGACGACAGTTTCTAATGGTAAAAACAACCGAACCGTATAGAAAGCGTATAGGAAGCGTATGCAAAAAAGAAATGAAAAGAGAGTGTACCAAAATGGTGTGGCCATAAAACACTCTTCTAGCATGAATTATGACATTTGATATGTTTTGTTGTTGTTCCTGTTTTGCTGCGGATATTATAGGTTAAACAGCAACTACGCCAGCAATAACAAAAGCGGAATAAATTTACTTTTTTGTGCACTTTTTTTATTTTTTATTATTTTTTTTTTTTTTTTGGAAAATAAAATGTACGTGTTGCCATTTAGCGTTTTTTTTTTTTGTAATTTTAATTTAATTTTTTTTTCTATTTTTGTTCTTTTTAATATAAAAATTATATAATCATTGTTTAATTACTTTCCATTTAAATGTTAATTTCTTTTTAGTTTTTATTTTTATTTTTTTTTTTCTTTTAATTTCTTAACACTTTCTAGACTGGCATTAAAATTTTCTTTTCAACATTCCTTTAAAATTTTTTTTCAGTTTTTTTTTATTATTTTTTTGTATTAATTCTTCATGTTTTCTTCCTTTTTTGTCTTGACACTTTTTTGATTTCTTTCAACACCTTTTTTTTTTTTTTTTTTCAATCGTTCTGTTCTGTTCTGTTCTGTTTATGTGGCTTTGGTTTGGTTTTTGTTCAATGGAAATGGGTGATCTGTTCCTTTCGACTTCAGAAACAGCAATGCACATAAAAATGCAAAAATCTCTACTTAGTCTCATATTGTTATAACTGTACTACCAATATCACCTCTGAAAACACACCAAGAAATAAAAAAACAGAACAGAAACAGAAACAGAAACAGAAGCAGAAGCACAAGCAGAAGAAAACAAAACTGTTCAGATATCATTTAGATATCTCACAAGAAAACCTATACTTATACATACAAAATAATACAGTTATTCTCCATATATCCATATACTCCTCACCCCATTTAAAGGCGTATGCTCAAGTGTATGGGTAAAAGATTGATCCCCTTAATTTTCAAAACAGTTCATCAGCATCATTATTATTTTCAGATATCTTCTTTAAATACATACCCAATTGATGTACATGTGTACGTTTGTCTTCCCAAAAATAATATTTCTAAAGCTAAAATGTTCGTTTGTACGTAGTATAACCCATCTCATAATATATCTCCTATACATACATACACTTATGCATGATCGTTGTTATGGTATATGTTGTATGATCATTTCAACTTCTTGCGCATGCTTCCTACATATACAGAAATCTCCCCCTTTCTTGTGTGGCTGTGAGATATTTTTTTGGTGCCGTCTATACTTAGATTTCTTTCTCATTCGCTTACAGTTGATATTCCGAAATATATTTTCATGTGATTGTGTTTTCTGTATGTAAAAATGAGTGTGTGTTCTTTTTATCTTTGCCTTGAGTTGGGGATTGTTTCGTCGTCAGCATCGGTTGTTTTAAAAACAAAAGCAAAAATAAAATTATTTTTTTTAATTTTTTTTATTTTTATTTTTTTACAGAAAATATTTTTATTTTTCCCATTTTTTTTTTTTTTTTTTGTTTTTTTTTTTTATCCGGTAGTATCGATACGTGATGACGAAGAAATTTCGAAATCAATTTTTTTTTTGCTTCTGATTTTAATTTAAGTAGCATGTTTCAATGAGCTCACTTTACATGATGGCAAAAGTAATTGTCGCATTATTAGCTACGTTAAGTAAAGTAAAGCCTTTTAAAAAATGTTCTAATTATGAAGTCCTTAAAAATACTAAAACGAATCGATATGGAGTAACAATACGAATAAAGAACATAACATGACGTCATTATTTTTACTTTTTCCTATACATCTCTATCAGTTTCAATAATCGAGTTGTTCCCGGCTAGTAGGCAGAGAGATTGCCGTAAGGATTTGGTCTATCGTCGCCTAGTAAAAACAATATTTGTGTTATGTCCTTACGTCAAAATATTTCTAAATTTGTTTAGAAGGGATAACGTGTGACACTGACTTAACACTAGAGAAATTGCAGGCCAAGTCGGCTTAATGTTTAAAATCGTTCAGCAAAGAAAAGAAAGGAAAACATAGTAAAAGCAATATAAAATCTATTTCCCGGGCCTTAAGAGCGCCCAGAATTTCAGTCTACAATGTTACCCACTTTCGCTGAAACACACATCATTCCCTGACACTAGTTCTATAGAGGCAAGCATCTGCTACTGTGTTCTTTTCTATTTGGTCTCTTCCTTGCTAATAGCTCAGCCATTGAAGATAATATATCGAGATTTCAGACTAACATTCGCTCAAATACAGCCAATAACTGCTCTTTTTGCAATTTTAGGTTACGATAGATTGAAAATCTAGAATTTGTCGGCTATGTTGTTCTACGGAAACTTGTTGTATAGCTGAAGCCATAAAACTCCATACAAAAAGCCCAAATCTTGCGAAAAAAAAAGGTGCAATGGACAAAATCAGTGTGCTAGAGTTCGATCTGATTATTAAAGAATTTTTTCCTCATCTTTAGCTCCAACGGATTACTTACTTAATTGTTCATTACAACGCTTTAGTCCGGAATAAAACCGTGTTATGGTGTGTTAACTTATCCTTGAGTTGAAAGACTTACAGTCTAACGTCGACTCTGAACGAAGAATACGAAGTAGTTTTCTATTGGGTGGACCACCTATCGGTTTAAATTTGAACTGTCGATTATTTTGAAACTGACAATACTTATGTCATTCTATTCTTTCACAAAATCGGTATATTATCTCCCTTGAAAGTAATGAATCGATTAAGGCTTGAGTAACGTTTGGAATTTATTTGAAATTTATTATCTAAAAGGAAGACAGTTTATCGGAAATTAAAAAATTGCCAAAAAAAAAATAAAACTTCTTTTCGAATGAAGCTCATTTTCTTTTTGGTGGGTACGTTAATAAGCAAAGTTTCTATATTTGGGGCTCAGAAAACCCACACGTGGTCTTACAGAAGCCAATGCATATATTACGTGTGGCTTTTAGAGCCTAATGCCTTGGCCTAGGTCCATATTTCTTTGAAAATGAGAGCGATGCAATTATTACGGTCAATGGAGACTTCTAACGCACCATGATCACCGTTTCTATATTTTTTTGGATCCGCTTTTCATGGCAATGATGTGAACGATGTCTGGTTTTAACAGAATGGTGCAATTTGCCACAAATCTCATATCACAATCTGTTTAACACCTCCAAACGTTTGTTGGCTGTTTATTACCCGTAATGGTGATGTCAATAGGGCGCCAAAAAATTGCGATTTGACAACGTTGGACTATTTTCTGTAACGCGCTGTTAAAGAAAAGTGCTATGCCGCCAGACCAGAGACAATAGAACACTGGAAGGCCCATATTTGTGGATGCATTGGCCGAGATACGACCCCATACACTCGAAAAGTGCACGGAAATTGATTCGATCGAATCAGGTACAGTGAGGCCAGCCGGAGCAGCCGAGAAAAAAAATTAATTTGACGAAATTTCAAGCCAACTTTGTTTTACTGCATTTTTAAATTTAAACTTTTAAATGTCCCACCCTATATAAAGAAGTGGCATATAAATTAAAAGAAAATTTTACTGTCGAAAAACTATACAAAGCTTATTGTGTGAGAGATTTTTTTGAGTGCATCTTAGCCAATATCAAAGCATTTTTTTTTTATTAATTTTTAAGCTATTTAAGCTAATAAATTATAATGCAATAACGCTTAAATAACCACCAAAGCATCTGAAATGTCCAATTTTTTATAAGTCTGGAAACCGGCATGGGTTTTGTTGGCTTTGAGAACCACTTGTGGTTGAGGGCTTATTTGCATACGTCTATGACTTAAAGAAAACCGTAGAAGCATTAATTCTAACGGATGAAACCATATGATCTGTGGTGTCAGGTTTACATTTCCCTCGATCCGTAACCATTCTTGTGGTCATAGCATATTCACACTTCGTCAGGAATCGTAAAAAAAAATTATTTTTTTTTTAATTTCATGTGGTTTGACTCATTCAAAGTAATTTTAGTCATCGTGACTTCAAGAGTTCAACGCAAGTAAATAATTGTTTTTGGCTCTTTTCTCTTTTCTTCAAATATTCGATTTTCGTAAATTTTAATATTTTAAAACTTGTATATGTATGTATGTGTGCATGTGTACAAGTGTATGTTTTCAATTATCTTTTCAGAAGATCTGAATACTGAATACTCTCTCTCTCATTCTAACAAGTAAACGAGTAATGTTTATATGATATTTTATTTTGAAACACATACACACATACATATATACATACATATATACATACATAAATACGTGTGTGTGTGTCTATGTTGAAATAATTTTTCTTTTTTAGACTGATTTTCTTAGCTGATTACATTCCCCGGCATTAGGCCAAAAAGAATTTTATTTACTTTCCATTTCTAGAATTTAAAAACGTTTTTTTTTTCTTCAACGTTTTTCTATAAGGAAATCTGCTTTTACATCGAAAAACTATTTTAATTCTATTTTATTACAGTTGACAGTGTTGTCAACCAAAACTGTACAAATGCTACAAATACAAATACAAATACAATGCTATTTAAGGTTTGAAGTAAAATAAAACCAAGAAATTTAGAGTGGAAAGCGATCGGTTTGTGTGGATTCCAAATCTTTTTTTTAGTTGTTTTTTTCTTCTAATGTTTGTTGTTGTATCTATTTTGGTTGTATATAGTTGTGTGGTCTTTTTCTATTATCAATCTTGAAACGAAAATTTATTGCATTAATAAACGGAAAAAAAAGGGCGGTACGTTTGCAATCACAAATTTCTTTGTTTTTCTCTATTTACTCAGTATTGTGTAAACACTGTGTTTCCAGTGTGTATTGCCTTTAAAATTTCTTTTTTAGTTCGTACAGCACAAACCAATAATAACTTTTGAATTGCAAAATCCGTTTATAGATATTACTAGTGGGCGGTGTGTAGGCCTATTAAACATGAGGCCGATTGATTAAACCCCTGGCCCAGACATCAGTAACAATATGTAATATGAAAATATATTTCGTAGGCGACATTCTCTCTGGCACAAAGTCTGAGGGTATACAACAGAAGATTTTGCCACGAAAATTTTCTTAAAATTCTATCTTCCCGCCACTCGAGTATAAAATAAACACACACAATATAAGTGATCTAGAAAGCTAGATCGTAATCCTGTTTGAATGACCAATTATGTATGCATGTAGATTTCTGACTATTAGTTTAAATAAAAGACAAAACCTCTGCTAAACTATCTTTACTAAACTATCCACCACACATTCTAGACCTCCTCCACGCTTGCCAGTAGTGCTAAACACGCCTACACTAGGGGCAACTCTACTGAGGCTATATTAACTTTTAGGTGGGGAACATTGAATAAGTTCTGGCATACAATCTTTATTCACTAACAGTTTTCATTAACATGGACGGTGCCTTCAACAATGTCCATTTGGAAGCTGGATCTCAAGATTTTTAAAAACCCTACTCCTCCACGCTTGCGAGTAGTTCTCATCTCGCATACACTAGGGCCAGCTCCACTGAGACTACACTAACTCCTTGGTGGGGAACATTGAATAAGTTCTGGCATACAATCTTTACTCACTGATACCTTTCATTGACGTGGAGGGAGCCTTCAACAATGTCCATTTGGAAGCTGGACCTCAAGATTTTTAAAAAACCTACTCTTTCAGCTTGCCAGTAGTTTTCAACTCGCCTACACTAGGGGCAACTCCTCGAGGCTATATTAACTCCTAGGTGGGGAACATTGAATAAATTCTGGCAGTACAATCTATACTCACTGTCACCTTTCGTTGACGTGGAGGGAGCCTTCACAATGTCCATTTGGAAGCTTTTGTTAGGTTACTTACTCGCATAAATATTTCTATTTGTTGGAAAGTTAGTGCGAATTACTTTTATGGACATAACTTCAATACTCTTCTTTAGATATGTATGTCTCTTGAGCGTCAATCCTGGGCGCTAGCTAAAGTCACGCTCTTAGATAGGTTGGCCTGTTAGACTACCTGATTATTGTAGTATTATTCAGGCTGCCATAATGCCTATATTATTAGAAGAAATGTAGGCGAACATTAGAACCTTAGACGGTTTGTAAGATTATCCATGAAAGTCTGGTACCGCCGGAAAGGTATCTAGGTATTCAACGCAGAGAACTGATACACGGCTAATAGCTTTTGCAAGTTATAACAGATTATTCGTACAATCTCTCATAGAATTTATTCATTGGCAAATGGAAGCATGGGAAATGAATTCACTCTTAAAGAGAGGAGACAAATTTTGTCCATTTTGATTATTGGAAAAACACAATTTGCATTAAAGCCGAAGAATCTCAACCTTATCATCCAGCCACTGGGTTTGTGCGCTCAAATAATTAACATATGTAGCTCACATCGGATGTAATGAGGAGAAGGAGACAACGAAATATCCTCTTTTTCATTATTTCATACTTTGGAACAACTGGGAAGCAAGATATGACTCAAGTAAGCACTGTTTATTTGCCAATTTAATCTAATCTAACCTAAGGCTCATACAAAAAGTTTACGAAATAACATTAATCTTATGACGTCACTTATATCAATGAAACAAGCATATTTTAAATGTTAGCAATGAGTTGAGTTTCTTGGTTTTGCAAGAAACCACTTCACCTAATCTGACATGCTTTCTATTCAGTTTATCTATGAAAATCCTATAAGGAATGCAACTCTTATGATCTGGTAAGAGGTACTCCCCTCATACTTTGAAGACTATCCCTGTAATGTCTGCTTCAAGCCCATTGATTTGAAATATTTTTAGAATGCAGCTTGGTGT